>BLSH010176820.1:119145-135385 GCA_018402905.1 Glandirana rugosa | reverse complement strand
TTCCATCATCGCCCGAAGTGTTTTTTCAAGGAGACATAAAAGTGGGATAGTAACGCTGAGAACAGCATCATCGGCACTGGCCATGTTGGTGGAGTACTCGAAACACCGCAATATGGTACACAGGTCTCACATGGAGGCCCACTCTATGGTGGTGAAGTGGTGCTGTTCCGCAGAGCGACTGACCCGTGCGTGCTGAAGCTGAAACTCCACTATTGCCTGCTGCTGCTCACACAGTCTATCCAGCATGTGCAAGGTGGAGTTCCGCCTTGTGGGCATGTCGCATAGGAGGCGGTGATCAGGAAGGCCGATGTTCCGCTGCAGTGCAGACAGGCAAGCAGAAGCAGGGTGAGAACACCGAAAGCGCACACAGACGGCCCGCACTTTTTGCAGCAGCTCTGACATATCCGGGTAGTTTTTTTTTTAATTTCTGCACCACCAAATTCAGCACATGTGCCAGGCAAGGGATGTGCATCAAACGGGCTAGGCCCAGAGCTGCTATGAGATTTCCCCATTATCGCACACCACCAGGCCGGGCTTGAGGCTCAGTGGCAACAATCACTCATCGGTTTGTTGTTCAATGCTCGTCCACAGCTGCTGCGCAGTGTGGGGTTTATCCCCCAAACATATCAGTTTTAAAACAGCCTGCTGTCATTTCCCCCTGGATGTGCTGAAGTTGGGGGAGAAGGTATTATGCTGAGCTGATGAGGAGTTGGTAGAGGAGGAGGAGGAGGAAGCGCAGTAGGAGGAGGAGGCAACAGGAGGCAAAGAGAAATGCCCTGCAATCCTCGGTGGCAGAAGGACATGCGCCAAACGGCTAGCCGCCTCAGGCCCACCCACCACTACATTTGACCAGTGTGCAGTTAGCGAGATATAGCGTCCCTGCCTGCGCTTACTGATCCGCGTATCAGTGGTTATGTGGACCTTGCCACAGATGGCGTTGCGCAGTGCACACTTGATCTCGTCCCCAACTTGTTTGTGCAGGGAAGGGATGACTCGCCTGGAAAAGTAGTGGCGGCTGGGAACCACGTACTGTGGGACAGCCACTGCCGTCAGGTTTTTAAAACTGTCTGTGTCCACCAGACCAAATGACAGTATTTCAAAGGCCAGGAATTTTGAAATGCTGGCATTCAGGGCCAGGGATCGCGGGTGGGTAGGGGGGTACTTCCTCTTTCTCTCCAGTGTTTGGGAGATGGAGAGCTGTAAGCTTCCATGGGACCGTGTGGAAATGCTTGGGGATGGTGGCGGACATGGTGGCGTGGCTGTCACATCGTCTGTTTGCTGGGTGGCAGGTGACACTGGCACTGTAGAGGTGGAGGAAGAGGCCGAGGCAGCAGCAGAAGAGGAAGCAGGAGGAGGCCGAGACCTTTCTTGGATTTTGAGGTACGTATTCCACTGCAGCAAGTGCTTTGAATTTAGATGCCTGGTCATGCAGGTTGTGCTCAGGTTTAGAACATTTATGCCTCGCTTCAGGCTATCATTGCACAGTGTGCAAACCACTCGTGTCTGGTAGTCAGCACATTGTCGGAAGGACTGCCACGCTGGGGAATGCCTTTGAGCTGCCTTTGGTGTGCTAGGTCCCTGGGTGCGGTGGGTAGTAGCAGGCGTACTGTCTAGGGGACGGTCGCTCTGCTTTTGTAACCTGCTTCCTCTTTTGCTGTGCTGGTGCCTCTGTGCGACCACCACCTCGTCCTCCAAACTGCACACGTCACTCGCATGGCCTTCATTCCATGTGGGGTCTAGGAACTCATCATCCTCCACATCATCTTCCACCCACCCTTCACCACTGCCCTCCTTGTCAGTCTGCACACTGAGGAAAGCCGCAGCAGTTGGCACCTGTGTTTCGTCATCAGAGACGTGCTGCAGTGGTGTTTCCATGTCCTAATCCTGCAACAGAAGCGGTTGGGCATTGGTGCACTCAATGTCTTCCACTTCTGGGGCAGGGCTATATGTATGGCCCACAGAAAGCACACCAGCAGAGTCATCAAAAAGCATGAGAGACTGCTGTATGACTTGGGGCTCAGACTGCTTGGCTGATTTACAAGGGGCTGAGGTGAAAGACAGATGGCCATGGGGTTAAGGTGCCAACTCTGAGCTTTCATCAAGGGAAAGACAATGTGAAGGAACTGGAGGCATTGTCAGCCACCCACTTTACTATCGCCTGTACTTGTTCTGGCCTCACCATTCGTTGAGCTCCATTCGGTCCTACCATATAACGTTGAAGGTTCTGTAGGCTAACTGAGGAAGGTGTTTCACTTGTGCGTGTAGCTGGCACAGATCGACCACGTCCTCTCCTTGCTTCAGCAACACCACCAACACCAGCAGCACCACGACCACGTCCCTTATTTGATGCTCTCCTCATTCTGGACACAAATGTACTATGTAGCACTATTTATTAATACTAAAAAAAATTATAATAAATTATTATTTAAAAAAAAAAAAAAAGAAAATTGTAGATGCACTTTTTATTTTTGTGCAAGAAATGCACCGCTCACACCAGCAGCAGGAACCTCTCCACCGCTCTAACCAGCAGCAGGAACCTCTCCCTATACCAGTATGAGATGATTTTAGAATGATAATCTGTCTTTCACTGCACTGACAGGAACCTCTCCCTAATGCAGTTGTAGATGGTTTTAGAACGATAAACTCTCCCTCAGAGCACCAACAGGAACCTCTCCCTAATGCAGTTGGAGATGGTTTTAGAATGATAAACTCTCCCTCAGAGCACCAACAGGAACCTCTCCCTAATGCAGTAGTAGATGGTTTTAGAACAATAAACTCTCCCTCAGAGCACCAACAGGAACCTCTCTCTAATGCTGTAGTAGATGGTTTTAGAACTATAAACTCTCAATCAGAGCACCAACAGGAACCTCTCCCTAATGCAGTAGTAGATGGTTTTAGAATGATAATCTCTCTCTCAGAGCACCAACAGGAACCTCTCCCTAATGCAGTAGTAGATGGTTTTAGAATGATACACTCTCCCTCAGAGCACCAACAGGAACCTCTCCCTAATGCAGTAGGAGATGGTTTTATAACAATAAACTCTCCCTCAGAGCACCAATAGGAAGCTCTCCCTAATGCAATAGGAGGTGGTTTTATAACGATAAACTCTCCCTCAGAGCAGCAATAGGAAGCTCTCCCTAATGCAGTAGGAGATGGTTTTATAACGATAAACTCTCCCTCAGAGCACCAACAGGAACCTCTCCCTAATGCAGTAGTAGATGGTGTTCTGAGGGAGAGTTTATCGTTATAAAACCAACAGGAACCTCTCCCTAATGCAGTAGTAGATGGTATTAGAACGATAAACTCTCCCTCAGAGCACCAACAGGAACCTCTCCCTAAAGCAGTAATAGATGGTTTTAGAACGATAAACTCTCCCTCAGAGCACCAACCGGAACCTCTCCCTAATGCAGTAGAAGATGGTTTTAGAACGATAAACTCTCAATCAGAGCACCAACAGGAACCTCTCCTTAATGCAGTAGTAGATGGTTTTATAATGATAAACTCTCCCTCAGAGCACCAACAGGAAGCTCTCCCTAATGCAGTAGTAGATGGTTTTAGAATGATGATCTCTTCTTCAGAGCACCAACAGGAACCTCTCCCTAATGCAGTAGTAGATGGTTTTAGAACGATAAACTCTCCCTCAGAGCACCAACAGGAACCTCTCCCTAATGCAGTTGTAGATGGTTTTATAACAATAAACTCTCCCTCAGAGCACCAATAGGAACCTCTCCCTAATTCAGTAGGAGATGGTTTTAGAATGATAAACTCTTCCACAGAGCACCAACAGGAACCTCTCCCTAATGCAGTAGGAGATGGTTTTAGAACGATAAACTCTCCCTCAGAGCACCAACAGGAACCTCTCCCTAATGCAGCAGCAGATTGTTTTACAATGATAATCTCTCCCTCAGAGCACCAACAGGAACGTCTCCCTAATGCACTATAAGATGGTTTTGAACCCTAATATCTCCCTCACAGCACAGACAAGAACGTCTCCCTAATGCACTATAAGATGGTTCTGAACATTGTCTCTCTCACAGGACCGCAATGAAGGTCTCCCTAATGCAGTCTGAGATGGTTATGAACGCTAATCTTTCCCTCACAGCACCGCCATAAAGCTCTCCCTGCTCTATTCTGAGACGATCTGACACGCGGCGATACGTGACTCCAGCCTCATATAGAGGCTGGGTCACATGATGCACTGGCCAATCACATCCATGCCATTAGTAGGCATGGCTGTGATGGCTTCTAAGGGCAAACTAGTGAAAAGCTTGTTGATTGGCTGCCCAGCAGCTATAGAAAAGGCGCCAAAAATACCTGAATACCGGACTCGATCCCGGACTTTTTTTTTTAATGTCCGGGATCGGGTTCGGGGCATGGACATCCCAAAGTCCAGTACGGACCCGAACTTTACAGTCCGAGTTCGCTCAACTCTAGTTAGGATATCCCAAGACATATCCAAATAATTCCCCCATTCCTTCTGAGAATTTTTTTTTCAGTTATAGAGGTGTAACCATGTGCTCCCTTGAGAGTGGCTGGTAGTAGGGGTTCACCTGATAGCTGACCTCAATCGCACCATATATCACACATCTGGAGACACTGACCAGGCTGGCTCTTGTTTTTGTTGTTTTATTTTGGAAAAATAACTTGGATGGGGATAAGGGGTAACTGTGGGATACCCAAAGAATTATGGTACATGGATTCAATATACACTCCTCTATATGCACACTTGTACTGCAGACTCTCCTTCTGCAGACTATTGCTCCTTTCAACTCTTCAGCACTTCACCTGCTGACCGTTTCTCTTACAGTTCTCTCTCTCTACACACAGAACTTACAGCTTTACACTACTTTGCTTCTCTCCAGCTCAGAACTTAGTTTCCAGCCTGAAGGGAAATTTATCAGGCTTCTCTATACCTTTCTCTTCACCGTGGTTAGCACGTAGTAAGGCCAACCCTGTTTTAGGAGGACCTCAGTAACACCCATTATAGGCCAGGGATCATTGGCCCCTGAATGTGCAGCAAAGTACTTCAGTGCTATCTGGGATTTTGATGGACTACAACTCTCAGCCCATGCTCCTCCAGGTTCCATTGACCTGCTCTCTGGTAGTGACTCTCCCTTGACTGGCTTACAAGGCTCCTACAGACTGTCCACTATTCCTCTCCCAGCCTGCTCCAGCACTTTCTTCTCCAGTCCCAGGGATCATCACCCACTGCTCTGGTGCATACTTTAAATTCTTTCTCCTCCTGTAGCATCTCCGCTGTTCTCCTGTTCCTCCTGTGTGGCTCCAGGAATCACTCTCCTTCCTGGCTGCACCCGAACACCCAGGCCCCAAGGTCACCCTCCCCAAATTGGGGGGACTTCTCGGGTAGGGGCCTGATCTACAGTGCCTCTGCTACATCTGCAGACTTCCACCCGACACTACTCCTCCAAAATTGGGCTGACTCTTGGTATTTACAGTAAGGAGGCTTGCCCCCTGTCAACCCTGCTTGGAGATTGGTCAGGGCTCCTTAGAACACTCCAGGTGGCTTCGCCTATCTCCCAGCTTTCTGCCCAGAAACCAACCTCAGGTTTCTGAATACAGAGGTGGAGGTTCTGGTGACCTCATCTTTTAAGTCTGCCCAATCCTCCCTGAGCCACTCCTCCCTGCCCAGATCAAAGGATTCTGGCCTGCACATTACAGTCAGGACTGACTAAATTTACTTCTAGCCAAAAACCCTGCTAGAAAACACACACTCAACCCCCCAAACATCAGCTGGTCCCCAGAAATTGAAAAATAGCTTCTTTGAACAGAAGCAGGGCATCCCAACGTCAAAAAATGGAGGGGAAAAGGGGAACAAACTTGGAAGGGGACATACAAAACAGTACATATATAAATAAGTATCACAAATATATCATCCATTTTTGCAGTATTTACAATATACTGTATAGTTTATCACATTTCTTATCTACAATCCCTGCATCTACCAGCAGCATACTGTACACATTCTGGGCTGGAGCACCGCCCCCTAAAGGGAAGCCCTCCACCCACCTAGTTAGCAACAGTTGTCATTTGGCTTGACTCTCGACGGATAAAGATGAACAGCCGTTCCATCAGGAATCTTAAGAGAAGGGAAACACAACTATCTAAACTAACTAACTAAACAACACAGCCTCAGGAGGGGGTTACAGGCCTCCTAATAGAAACATAATAACTTTCCACACAATTATTGACCTGCCTGCTCTGCCAGTGAGGGGTTACATACTCACAGCAGAGCAGAAAGAACAAACTATTAACAGCTCCTTAAGGTTCCTGTTGAGAGGAGCCCCTCCCAAGTTTCAGGCTTCAAAGAAAAAGAAATGAACGGGTCAAACTTCACCCTAATGTCCTTGCAGTGGGCACAGGGTGGCAGGCTAGTTTTTCCTGCAGTTCAGGGGGAAAGTGCACACTCCAAAATTCCTCACAACAGTCCTGGGATGTGCTGCATAGTCTGTTCTACACCACAGTCCTACACATAATAATGAGGATCTGGCAATCTCAACCACTGGTCCCCCTCATCCCGCACTGAAATGGAATAGCTCCTCGCAGGCTGGTTGGGCTTTACAATCATAACACAATCCTGCTTGATAGTCCGCCCAAGGCTCCACTCCCTTTCAACTCCACAAATCTTTCCCAGGAGCTGCATTCGGGTACATGAAGATAGTCCCAGTCACCTCATCCTCCCTTGAGCTCTCGACGATCTCCATGACATGAGGCGGAATGTAAGGGTAGTCCAAAGCAACCCGGCGTTGAACCTCCCGCTGATACCGGGAAAGCCTAGCCAATTTGAGTCAGCTCCCTTTCCCAGGCTTAAATTGAGTAGCAGAGGATCTCACTACCATTTGCCGGTATGGAGGTGCTCTGGTCTGTCTGGGTAGTGGAGGGCTGGTTTAGGAAAGCCTGGTAAAGAAGACTGGGAGTTCCTGTCGCTGACCTGGTACCCTGAGGAGACTCCTTCTCATCCTCATCGGAAAAATAAAGGGCTGATGAATCTCCTGTCTCCAGCTCCCTATCCGATTACTCACTATGAGATGACCACGCAGCTAAGTGCTCAAGGGACCCAAATTCTGCTACCAGTCTGGATGACCCCCAGGCTATGGCCCTCTGCTTTGCATCCTCATCTGGCCCCCCTCAACAACTGGCTCCAGCCCAACAGAGGTGTTTGCAGGTGGGGACACAGCTGGCATTTCAGGGACCCCGGACTCCCGCTCAATAGTACTCAAGGTTCCAGAGTCCCTGACCAGGCTCCGGGCCAAGACAGTCTTTCCTTTCCTTGCATCCTTGATTTTCGTGGGGAGTCACTAGACGGCAAATCCATTCCGCCTTGAGGCGATGTCATCAGGCCCAATCCGGCCTTCCGACATTTCTGTGGCTGCAGATGACAGAGCCCTGTTTGCAGGTCCACCAAGTAGTATTGTGGCTCCTGCTCCATAGATACCCTTTGAATAAGGGGAGTGTCACAATGGTCACACCGGGCTCAGGCAGCAATGTTCATGGCAAGCTTTCCGGCAGACCGGGCAGATGAAACACAGGGTTTATTCCAGGGTGTGGCGTCAGACAATCTGGTTCCAAATGTCCCGATAAGCAGGCACACTGTGTGTCATGATGCTGTAACCCCTTGTATGCAGAACAAAACTTTACAGACACTCTAAAGCTAGCAGGGCTTGTCCAGACTTGTAAGCTGTAGTATCCATGGTTCTTCTGGAAAATACACCTCACACACAGTCTCTCCCTTTAGCAACAAGAACATGGCATGGCAACAGGCATACTTTACTGTTTGCAGGAATGGAGCACTCATTGGCAAAGCACTTGTAATGCCCAGCTTTAGCAAAACGCTGGGCATATTTGTAATCCAGTAGGAATGTCCGGCCGTGGCATAGCACAGGACATATTTGTAAATTATGGGCGTGTTCACCTGCCATGGTTGCCATGGGCAGCGACACATGGTACAAAGTCACTGAATTGCACTATTGGTATTTTTAAGTGTCCGTCCCCATCGCTGTTTTGGAGCCGCTGGGTGAGCAGGTAGCAATTCCGTATACACTCCTCTATATGCACACTTGCATTGCAGACTCTCCCTCTGCAGACTATTGCTCCTCTCAACTCAACTCATGCTATATCTCCAGACTTCCACCCAACACTACTCCTTCCAGATTGGGCTGACTCTTGGCATTTGGTCTTGGGAATTGGTCAGGGCTCCTTAGAACACCCCAGATGGCTCCACTTATCTCCCAACTTTCTGCCCAAAAACCAACCTCAGGTTTCTGAATACAGAGAGGGAGGTTCTGGTGACCTCATCTGTTAAGTCTGCCCTATCCTCCCTGAGCCACTCCTACCGGCCCAGATCAAAACATTCAGGCCTGCACATTACAGTCAGGCCTGACTAAATTTACCTCTCCTAGCCAAAAGCCCTGCTAGAAAACGCACCTATACTATGGGGGTGCTACAGAGGCAATATAACATTTAATTTGAGAAAAAGGAACAGGTTAATATATAATCATGAAAATTTTACATTTTATACTAATTCTGGTTGTGGAGGCTACAAACTCCTTCCTCTATAAAATGTATTTAGTTTCTTTACAAGCGTAACATTTCTTACAAGCCACAAAACCATATAGGTTTCAGAACTGGAATGTAAGTTGAGGGTTGGATTGCCCCTATAGATGAATATTGGATAATCAGGGAGGATAATTGTTAACAGTTTTTCCTTTTTAAGGATGTGCCAGTGCTTCTTAATCTTTTCAATCTTCTTGTACTGGATATTGAATTCTAATATAATAGCTATCCCCCACTGGGAATCCTTGTTTGCTTGTCTCACCTTATCTTGTATTAAATAAGAAGTTTGGGTTTGAAAAAGAAATAAAGATTTATACTCACCTAGGTGGATGCAGCATTGATCCAAAGCTGCATTTGTCCCATCGGCTCTAAGACCGAGAATTGAGCGATCAAACACTGCTGATCACTTGGCTCTCAGTCTTCAGACTGAAGAGAGCTGGTGACTGTCTCTGCTCTGCCTCTCCAGCAGTCACTGGAGCTCTGGACTGTGGGGGGGCAGGAGTAGCTGAAAAAAGTCCTTTCTTCCACACATTATTTTTAATCTGATAAATTTACCTCTTGGTATATTAAGCAACCAGTATTGGTGGTGACAACTACCTTGAGGTATATAGCCACAGTGGGTGAAATAGGTCTTCGTATCAAATTGATCATTATATTTTTCGATCACCAGATCTGAAAAACTTATACTGCTGTCATGTTGCTTCCATGTAAGACAGATATTCTTCTGATTATCATTCAATATAGATTTTTTAACCTTTCTAGGCTATTGTTATCTCCTATACAGATTAGCAACACATCATCAATGAATGAATCAACAGTAACATCTTAATCAGGATGTCAGTTCTTTAAAAGTTCTATTTTGCTCAGCAACAGCTGGGGAGCCAGTGTGTGATGAGGCCATACACTGCACTGAGAACAAGATTAGAGATTTTTTCAGATAAATTCTGGTGCCACTTTGACTTTGGATAGAAGTAACGGGTGCATAAAAATTGGGCTTTCAATGTCGGTGGTGCCTTCACACCATAATTCTATAGAGGTGCTCTTCATGAAGGCAAGAATTGGCCTTTCTGTAAAAATAAAATCAATGATATGCACCCGTCAAACAAGTGCAAGAAAATTGGTCTTTGGGTGTCGGTGGCACCCTTGATGAAAGCAAGAATTGATCTTGCTGTAGATCTGCT
This sequence comes from Glandirana rugosa, assembly GCA_018402905.1. Lineage (NCBI taxonomy): Eukaryota > Metazoa > Chordata > Amphibia > Anura > Ranidae > Glandirana > Glandirana rugosa. The sequence continues at coordinate 125,633 of BLSH010176820.1, read as the reverse complement.
GAAAAAGGCCCAGACAGCTGAGTTTTGGGAAGTGGGTTGGGAGATAACAGCTGCAGAATGTGATGTAATAGGGTGGCTGCTATCTACTCTTTCTTGATGTCGACCTCCTTGGGGTTGTGCCACCTCACCTTCAGTTTCCTCCTCTGCTCTATCTGGCACCCAAGTCTCATCAGTGGCCTTATCATCGTCATCTCCATCTTTGTCATCATCATTACCACTGAAGACAACTTGGCAATACGCTGCGGCTGGGGGAACATGAATGCCAATTTGTCTACCAGTGTTTTCCCCTCTCTCTAGGCTCATGTTCCTGTCATCCTCAACCTCAGAACCAACATCTGAATCCAGTAATTGCTGAACATCATCAAGGAGCAAGGGGCTGATGCTGTGGTCAAATAACTCAGTTGACTTCTCCTCCATGGCCAATGTTGGGGCTATGGCAGGAATAGATGTGGACAAGGAGGCAGGTTTATCCACTCTGGCAACCGCAGGGGACTGCACACTTGTCTCTACTTGCGTGATAGAGGATGAGGAAAGTTTAATAAGCCAGTCCACAGCCTCCTCTCTATGATGTGGCTGGATCGCATGGGCAAACTCACTAAACAGAGGAAATGATGCCCTGCCTGAGGACTGACCGCCATGTCCACCTTTGCCTGTGGACACATTTATTGCTGGCCCCCTTACAGTGCCAAGGGAACATCTGCCTCTCCTCCTTGTACTTCCAAATATTATTGGGAGGGAGGGGCGGTGCTTATTAGCAAATCTTATGAAGAAGTGGAAATCTGTATGTAGATGCACTTTAATCAATGTGAAGTGGTGTTTGGTGCACTTTAATTTGAGTACTCACACTACACAGACACGCTCCATGGATACACTGTAATATAGTGCAATATAATGAGCCAAACGTACAGTGACACACAAAACTATATGGTGTTAAACTTGTAGTAACGCACAAAACTATATGGTGTTAAACTGGCAGTAACGCACACAGAAGTAAATTGCGTTCAACTGGCTGTAATGCACACAGAACTATTTGGCATTTAACTGGCAGTAACGCACACCGAACTATATGGCATTAAACTGGCAGCAACGCAGTTAGAACTATATGGCGTTAAACTGGCAGTAACGCACACAGAAGTAAATGGCGTTACATTTGTAGTAACGTAGACAGAACTATATGATGTTAAACTGGCAGTAAAGCACACAGAACTATATGGCATTAAACTGGCAGTAACACAGTTAGAACTATATGTCGTTAAACTGGTAGTAACGTACACAGAAGTAAATGCCGTTAAACTGGCAGTAACGCACACAGAATTATATGACGTTAAACTGGCAGTAACGCACACAGAAGTAAATGGCATTAAACTTGCAGTAAAGCACACATCACTATATGGCGTTAAACTGGAAGTCACGCACACAGAAGTAAATGGCGTTCAACTGGCAGTAATGCACACAGAAGTAAATGGTGTTAAACTGGCAGTAACGCACACAGAAGTAAATGGCGGTAAACATGCAGTAACGCAGTCAAATAGACAGTGTTCAACCGTCACTACACTGACGCTATCTGAACTGCCCCTACTCTAGCTATACACTAATGTAAAGATTACTGACATGGTCTCACTACACTAAAACTATCAGAGCTGTCCCTACTCTAGCTATACACTTATGTAAAGATTACTGACACGGTCTCGCTACACTGAAACTATCTGAGCAGTCCCTACTCTACAAATACATTAATGTATGTATGAATTACATGGTCTCACTACACTACACTGAAACTATCTGAGCTGTCCCTACTCTAGCTGCACATTATGCAAAGCTGAATCACAAACAAAATCTCCACAGAGATAAACTCTATAGGAGACAGAGTGAACCACATAGGGGAAGCCATGGGTGAGATCACACCAACAACCATAAATTACCTAGTGGACACTAATGAAGACAACGTAGGGCAAAAGTCGCTGAATTAGAGGACAGGTCCAGACGGAACAACCTAAAACTCAGAGGTGTTCCAGAGTCCGTACTACATAATGACTTAAAGCAATACTCGCTGGAACTGTTTGGGTCTCTACTACCCCGCTGGACCTGACTATAGATCGTAGACACCGTCTCCAAAAACCAGCCCACCTGTGAGACTCCATTCCGTGCGATGTCATAATGCGCATACATTTTTTCCATATCAAAGAGCAAATTCTCGCTAAGTCCAGATCCCTGGGCCACACTTCACACATGTGCAGATGTATGCAGACCTCTCCAAGTATACGCAAGACATGAGAAGATAATTCACTACTGTCACCACAGCATGCCGCAACCACAACATTCCCTATAAATGGGGTAACCCCACCAAAATTGTGGCAGAAAAAAATGGGGCATTCCACAGCATTACCTCTGTCCAAAAGGGACTGGAGCTACTACACTCATGGGGCATAATCACCTAACTACCCCCACAAACAAACAAGCATAAGGCCCTGGGAAGAGTCTCACCCCAATGGCATAAGCAAAATCGCCAGGCACACCACAAGGGTTAATGAAACCTATGAGTGCACCCCCTTGCACTACTGACCAACCATAAAGGAACTCTATAGGCTCTCGTCTCCCATTGACAAAATGCAATGTTCGGTTTTGGTCAGATGGACACTATCCCTGTTGAATGTATGCAGCGGCTCAGTTGTTTTTTGTATTGCCGCTGTCTCAAAGTTATTTTACTAATGCTGACACCCTTTCTTTCCTCTTTTACTCTTCCTGACCCTGTAACTTCTACGGATCGCACTGGAATCTCCACTAACCCCGCGCCTATCACCCAGTTCTGATATGCCATCACCAGCGGGATCCAAACACCAGCAACAACAGCACCATGGAATGCGGCCCTCCTATTGATGGACAAAACTGTGAGTGCAAGACAATACAAGCACAACATTGATACACCACATGGAGCTTAAAATACTCTACTAAACTCAAAGGAGCTGACCCACCCAGCCAAAAGAGCATCCCTGTGGAAAACAGCTCTTAAACATGGGTGCGATATCCTGTGCACACAGGAAACACACTTCCAGAACTCAGCTGCGCCGAAATGCTCCCACAGATCCTTTCCCACAATCTTCTCAACTAACAGCCCACAAAAAAAAAAAGGAGGAGTGCTCGTCTCCATAAAAGATACGGTATCCTTCCATTTCATCCATAAAGCCCTGGACCAAGAGGGCCACTACATAATTCTGGTTTGCAATATAGACTCTACCACATATACCTTGGTCACCCTATATGCCCCATCATGGGACAAATCTGCTTTCTGAATAAACTAATGAGAAAGGTACGGCGAGTACAACAAGGCCATATCATTATGTGCGAAGATTTCAATACAGTCCCAGACACACAGGTGGACTCTACGTCACACACTAGACTCCAATCATCCTTGGCCTCATTTATGCATACTAACGATCTTTACGATGTGTGGCGATGCCATCACCCACAGGAGCGAGACTACACATTCTTTTCAGCGACGCACAACACATATTCCCGTATAGATATATTTCTATGGTTATTGCAAATGGTACACAGCTCGGACATGTCTACCATATCTTGGTTTAGACTATGCCCCCATCTGCATGACTCTGGGAGCGAACTCCAGAGGCCACCCCCAAAAATTATGGAGAGCTAATGTTGCTATAATGCGAGCCTCCCCATACGCCGAGAGACTGCACAAAGACTTAGAGGAATTTTTTCTTCCCAATGTAAGCTCTGTAAAAGAGCTCACAACATTATGGAATGCTCATAAAGCATTTACCAGGGGAATACTCATTCAAATGAGTTCACAGGCAAAAAGGTGGAGGATGCAGCAAGTAAACGAAATTTTGGCCTCTATTGCTGAAATAGAGGACAAAAACAAATTTTGCCCCCACAGTGATCACAAAACCCAGCTAATCGCCCTTAGACAAGAACTTAGAAACATTAGAAACATTAGAAAAGCGTATAGGAGAACATGTGCTACCTTTTATAATATGGGAAATAAAGCCGGGAAACGAATGGCCGCAGGAACAAAACTAAAATCCAGTCCTTAATGCACCCCATTTCCAATATCAAGCAGACAGACCCACAGAAAATAGCGGACGCATTTAGTGCCTACTATAATTCCCTCTATAACATAAAAGATGACATGGACATCCCACAGCCTAACACAGATCTCATAGACACATTCTTAAAAGACATTAAACTCCCAACTTTATCCAGTGAGCAACTCCAAAAGCTGAATGAACCATTCGCAACACAGGAAGTATGTTCTGCCATCGAATCCCTACCAAACAACTAAGCCCCCGGCCCAGATGGCCTTCCAGGGGAATATTACAAGCAATTTAAATCAATCCTTGCACCCCACCTATGTAACCTATTCAATGAAGCTGCCTCCTCCTCTGAACTGCCTAAAGATATGCTACATGCTATTATAATAGCACTGCCAAAGCCAAGGGAAGGATCCTACAGCTCCCCAAAATGATCGCCCGATTTTGCTCCTAAATTCAGACATAAAGGTATAAATTATTAGCCACTAGACTCATAAATTTTCTCCCAAACATAATCAACATAATCAACAAAGACCAAACTGGGTTTATCCCAGGAAGACAAGCTTTGGATGCCACCAGGTGCCTAATTAACATCATACACTTGGCCGAAAGCACCGGAACGCCTTCTCTGCTTCTCTCCTTGGACGCAGAGAAGGCGTTCAATAGAGTGCACTGGGGATACTTGAGGGCAGTGCTTCAAAAATTTGGATTTAGGGACCAAATACTATCGGCCATAATGGCCCTGTACTCGAGACCCTCAGCTCAAGTATACGTATCCGAGATGCTGTCAACTCCGTTTCGTATAACCAATGGGATGAGACAGGGGTGCCCCCTGTCCCCCCTCATCTTCAATATGGTCATTGAACCACTGGCAGAGAGCATCGGATCTCACCCCAGCATCACTGGATTCCAAGTCGGCACACGGGAGCACACCGTCAGCCTGTTTGCCGATGATGTGATCCTTATGCTTACAAATTCTACATCCTCTCTGGCTGCAGTACAAGAGGCGCTAATGAATCCTAGATATCAACCTGGATGGCATGACTCGTAACTGGTTGCAGATCAACTACGCATATATATGGAATGAGTCTGACATAGGCTATCTGGGTATTACGCTGACTAAGTCCACCAAAGGACTCTACAAAGAAAACTTTATCCCTATGAAAGCACAAATGGCGGAAGACCTGGATAGCCTAGCAAAATCTAAATGTTCATGGGCAGGCTGCTTAGCGGCATTCAAAATGAAGGTGCTACCACAGATTTTATACATCTTCAGAAACATTCCTATACAGCTTCCTCTATCCTATCTCTCCTCTATACAAAAACTCTTAAACTCGTATGTATGGCAAGGCAAAGAAACATGCAGAATGCACAGAATACTTATTAAACACAGATTAGCTGGAGGCTCTAGGCATGCAGACATAACAGATTACTACCAGGCCACAATCTTAGCACAGATCAAAGGATGGTTCATCCCGTCAAACTACAACCATTGGTGTGAAGTGGAAAAACTAGCAGCACCAGGCGGAAACCTAGCAGGATGGCTATATAGCATAGGTCCTAAAGGAACAACTCCCCCACATTTCCCACCCACTGTCAGAACAGCCGCCCCTACTTGGTGGATGTTTGTACTGTACAAGTGGAAACATACACCCACCTCACCACTAAAGGCCCCTATAGACACCATTAAGATATTAATACCTGACATCAGATTACCAAGCCCTCTACAGGACCCTACTAAAAACTTGACTGAGCTCTACGAGGGAAACTCTCTTAAAACCTTCTCACAAATGGTGCGAGAGCACCTCATGGCCCCAACAGACCATTATCAATTTTTTAAAAAAATCAGCTATTGCCTAGGCAAAAGACCCTACCTAACTATAGGCTTACCCACGGTAGCTTGGCATTACCTTAATTCCACTCTTCCCAGTAAAAAGGGGATTTCTCTCTTCTATAATTTAATTAAAAAAAAAACAGATATTTGAAAAATCCTTCCCCTTTGCCACCTGGGAAAAGGATCTTAACACCCAATATACTGCTCAACAATGGCAACGAGCTCTCAAATCAATTTACCGCCTCTCCAACTCATCGCGGTCAAGCCCCAATAACCCATAAAATTCCATTCGATAAAGGCTCTACTCTAATTTACAACTCAAGGTCTTTAGACACTCAAATCCTGTCGAGGTGTAATACACCTTATTTCTTGGGAAAAGGGCCGTAGGAGAGGTCGTCTCCCCGAGTGACACACTTACCTTCCTACGATAGGCGTTCCCCCACTCCATGGTGGCGACCAATTAAAAAACCCAGCAAAGGGTTTCCGTACGCGATACACGTCCCGCCATTTAACTAAACTCTCGAGCAACGGTAACAACTCGTCATATAACCCACAATTCTAGGAAAAGGGTCCACCGTTTCCCCTTCCTAAAAAGTTTATAG
>BLSH010176820.1:75894-94479 GCA_018402905.1 Glandirana rugosa | reverse complement strand
CCCCCCCCCCCCCCCCCCGAAATCATCCCGACTCTGACAAGTTATATAAAATTCTTCCCCTTATTGAATATTTCTCCAAGAAGTTTTACGAGCTGTACACCCCTGACAAAACATATCTGTGGACGAATCCCTGGTCCATTTCACAGGCCGGCTAGGAATCAAACAGTATATCCCAAGTAAGAGGGCCAGATACGGTTTGAAGCTCAACAAGCTTTGTGAAAGCTCCACCGGTTATGTCTATGCCTTTTGTGTGTACGAAGGCAAAGATTCCCAGCTCCAGCCCCCTGAGTGTCCACCATACATGGGAACAAGCAGAAAAATTGTCTGGCAGTTGGCATTCCCACTCTTCCAAAAGGGGTATCACATTTTTATGGACAATTACTACACTAGTTTGCCCCTTTTACGCCACCTTTATCTAAATAAAACAGTGGCCTGTGGTACAGCAAGAAAAAACAGGAAGGGCTTCACACAGCGTCTTGTCAACACAAGGCTACAAAGGGGGTAATCGGAAAGCCTGAGGAACGAGGAAGTGTTGGCCCTGAAGTGGAGGGATAAGAAGGACATATACGTCATGTCAACCATCCACGATGACACCTCGGTGGAAGTTCCCAGAAGACTCGGACCAGTTCAAAAACCTTGCTGTATCCACGAATACAATAAATTAATGGGGGGGTGGGTGGATTTAAACGATCAGATGTTGCAGCCCTACCTATTCACAAGAAAGTCCCTGTTCTGGTATAAAAAAGTTGCTATTTACCTCTTTCATTTGGCCATGTACAGCTCCTTTATCACGTATCAAAAATCGACCCAACACCAAGGATCCAACACCTTCCTAAAGTTTATTGAAGATGTCATCACTGCCCTGCTATATCCACAAGGATCAGCCCCAGAAAGCCTTCACTCAAATTGTGTCAGCAGACTGCATGAGCGTCATTTTTCTGAAAAGATTCCACCATTGGCAAACGGAAGACGACGCCAAAAAAAATGTCGGGTGTGCAGCAAAAGAGGATTAAGGAAAGACACTAGTTTCTATTGTCCCCAATGTCCCTCCCAACCTGGCCTTTGTCACGGAGAATGCTTCAGACGATATCATACCCTTGTAAATTATTAGCCCATATTACAAGTAGACTGTCATTTCCCCATTTTCAAATTCCTGTGCTGATTAGTTCCCTGTTGCCTCAACCAACCATGCCACTGCCTTCCATGTGAACTGACCCTGGCCTGTTTATCGACTAAGCCTCTGCCCGCCATCTGCATTATTTATCTTCCATGTTTCTGCCTTTCACGTGAACTGACCTTGGATTGTATCGACTATGCCTCTGCCTACCTTCTATTTCTGCCTATTACCTGCACTGACCTCGGAATGTTGACCATGTTTTGCCTGCCCCTTGGACTGATCTTTCACCCTGCTACACAGGGGTCTCACATATGTGAGGGGCTCCAGAATGATGTTCTGATTTGAGAAAACCAGTTATTGTTTTTTTCCTTGTTTTGTAATTTCCAGAACAGGGTCTGGTGTCCGGAGGCTTCAAAGCGATTGGGTGGGAGAAGCCTCTACCCCTGTCCCCCTATGCCCATTCTTTCCTGAGGCCCTAAGCTTGATGGTCCTGCCTGCTTCCTGGACAAATACGTTGGTTGTACTGACAATATCTCTGCCTGCACTGACCCAGGACTTTTTATGGACCATGTGCCTGCTGCCTGGACCAATACTTTGACTGTACTGACCATATCTCTGCCTGCTGCCTGTACTATGGACAGTATTCCTGCCTGCTGCATGGACAATCATTTCACTGCTGCTGACCACATCCCTGCCTGCTACCTGGAACAATGTTTTGGCTGTGCTGCTAATATCTCTACCTGTACTGACTATGGACAGTATTGCTGCCTGCTGTCTGTTTTGCTGTCGCTGTCCACGTTCCTGCCGCTGCCTGGACTGATGCTTTCCTCTGTGGGTCCCTGCACTACTAAACTGCAGGTAATCTTTTCTTTACCCTTTGCTCAGCAGAATGTATTTTGTTTTGTAATTGGTATTACAGTACATGCTATGTGTTAGAAATACGAAGGGCTTTCAACAATGTAAGAGGTTGGCAGGAATTTATGTGTGTAATTTATGTCTCTAGAACACCTGGAGGTGCTACTTGGATGTTGGGCCTTTGTATGTGGCTAGTCTGTGTAAAAGTCTCACACATGTGGTATCGCCATACTCAGGAGGAGTAGCAGAATGTGTTTTGGGGTGTCAGTTTTGCTATGTACATGCTATGTGTTGGAAATATCTTATAAATGGACAGCTTTGTGTAAAAAAAATGTGTTTTCATTTTTTTCCACATTTTCCAAAAACTTCTGGAAAAAAACTTCTGGAAGTGTGAAGAACACTTCTTTTTAGTCTGTGTCACTTTTCTTATTGCCGCTAATGATTGCACATCTGTTATTCACACACAACATCTTTTCTTTCCCTAGAAAAGATGTTCTTCACACATTACATCTGTTCTTCATACATCTGGAAATAGTTTAGAACACTTTACCTAAAACCGGGTGCGGAACCATACACCTGCTCTTCAAACATCTGGATAGTGTGTTTGAAAATACAGCATAGAGAAGAGCAGGCATATGGTTTCGCTCTTCACACACAGTTTGCAGATGTTTTCAGAACAGTGATATCATATCAGTGATATAATATCACTGTTCTGAAAACATCTGCAAACTGTGTGTGAAGAGCGAAACCATATGCATGCTCTTCTCTATGCTGTATTTTCAAACACACTATCCAGATGTTTGAAGAGCAGGTGTATGGTTCCTTCCAGGTTTTAGGTAAAGTGTTCTAAACTATTTCCAGATGTATGAAGAACAGATGTAATGTGTGAAAAACATCTTTTCTAGGGAAAGAAAAGATGTTGTGTGTGAATAACAGATGTGCAATCATTAGCGGCAATAAGAAAAGTGACACAGACTAAAAAGAAGTGTGAAGAACACCTCAGTGTTTGTAAATGAATTGATGGTAAAGCACAAGCACTATTTTGTTATTATTTGCTACTATTTGTTCAATATTAGATTGACATACAAGCAAGTGCACTTTATATGTTTACTATTTTATTGGTGTATGCAATTTGATGAAGATTGTGGTGATGTGCAGTTCTGCACGTTTTATTTTATTTTATTTTTTTTGTCATTCGTTTTTGAGCGCTTCCCTATTTTTTTTTTAAATAGGTGAATATACATGCAAATGGTATGGTCTCCAAAGGTATATTAAGTGTTTACTGTAAGAGTTGGTGAGAAGTGCAGGGATATTTTATATATATATATATATATACAGTATATATATTATATATATATACATACAGTATCTTGCAAAAGTAAGTACACCCCTCACAATTTTGTCAATATTTTATTATATCTTTTCATGTGACAACACTGAAGAATTTACTTTGCTACAATGTAAAGTAGTGAGTGTACAGCTTGTATAACAGTGCAAATTTGTACACCCCTAATTTAAAATGTCCAAATTGGGCCCAATTAGCTATTTTCCCTCCACGGTGTCGTGGAACTCTTTAGTGTTACAAGGTCTCAGGTGTGAATGTGGAGCAGGTGTATTAAATTTGGTGTTATCACGCTCACTCTCTCATATTGGTCATTGGAAGTTCAACATGGCACTTCATGGCAAAGAACTCTCTGAGGATCTGAAAAAAAGTATTGTTGCTCTACATAAAGATGGCCCCGGCTATGGGAGGATTGTCAAGACCCTGGAACAGAGCTGCAGCACGGTGGCCAAGACCATACAGCGGTTTAACAGGACAGGTTCCACTCAGAACAGGCCTCGCCATGGTTGACCAAAGAGGTTGAGTGCACATGCTCAGCATCATATCCAGAGGTTGTTTTTGGGAAATAGACATATTAGTGCTGCCAGCATTGCTGCAGAGGTTGAAGGCGTGGGGGTCAGCCTGTCAGTGCTCAGACCATACGCCACACACTGCATCAAATTGGTCTGCATGGTAGTGGTCCCAGAAAGAAGCCTCTTCTAAAGATGATGCACAAGAAAGCCCGCAAACAGTTTGCTGAAGACAAGCAAACTAAAGACATGGATTACTGGAACCATGTCCCATGGTCTGATGAGACCAAGATAAACTTATTTGGTGCAGATGGTGTCAAGCATGTGTAGCAGCAACCAGGTGAGGAGTATAAAGACAAGTGTGTCTGGGGCTGCATGAGTGCTGTTGGCACTGGTGAACTACAGTTCACTGAGGGAACCATGAATGCCAACATGTACTGTGACATACTGAAGCAGAGCATAATCCCCTCCCTTCAGAGAACGGGCCGCAGGGCAGTATTCCAACATAACGGCCCCAAACACACCTCCAAGACGACCACTGCCTTGCTAAAGAAGCTGAGGGTAAAGGTGATGGACTGGCCAAGCATGTCTCCAGACCTAAACCCTAATGAGCATCTGTGGGGCATCCTCAAACAGAAGGTGGAGGAGCGCAAGGTCTCTAACATCCACCAGCTCTGTGATGCCGTCATGGAGGAGTGCAAGAGGACTCCAGTTGCAACCTGTGAAGCTCTGGTGAACTCCATGCCCAAGAGGATTAAGGCAGTGCTGGAAAATAATGGTGGCCACACAAAATATTGACATTTTGAGCCCAATTCAGACATTTTCACATAGGGGTGTACTCACTTTTGTTGCCAGCGGTTTAGACATTAATGGCTGTGTGTTGTATTATTTTGAGTGGACAGCAAATGTACACTGTTATACAAGCTGTACACTCACCGCTTTACAATGTAGCAAAGTGTTATTTCTTCAGTGTTGTCACATGAAAAGATATAATAAAATATTTACAAAAATGGGAGGGGTGTACTACTCACTTTTGTGAGATAAAATATATATATATATATATATATATATATGTATAAAACATTCCTCAAACAACATATGGGAGAGAACTCACCATTAGAGTTGAGCGAACCCGAACTGTAAAGTTCGGGTTAGTACCAAACTTTGGAGTGTCTGTGACCTGGACCCGGACATTTGAAAAAAGTTTGGGTTCGAGTTCTGGGTTCGGGTATTTGATCACGCATGTTGAATAGCTGCAGGACAGCCAATCAACAAGCGATTCACTGGTTTGCCCTTAGAAGCCATCACAGCCATGCCTACTAATGGCATGGCTGTGATTGGCCAGTGCATCATGTGACCCAGCCTCTTTATAAGCTGGAGTCACTTAGTGCTGCATGTCACATGCTCTCTGGGTAGTGTAGGGAGAGGATGCTGCAGGTGCTGTGAGGGACAGATTGCAGATAGATAGGTAGAGATTACTACTACTACTGCTTTTAGGGACAGATTGCAGATAGGTAGAGATTACTACTAATACTGCTTTTAGGGACAGATTGCAGATCTCATCCTGCATTACAGAAAGATCTGACTGGACTAGGTAGAGTCTACTGCTTAGAGGGACAGATTATTGTCCTAAAATAATCTTCTAGTTCTATAGGGTCAGGTTCCTGTTGTTGCTGTAAGGGACAGATTATTGTTCTAAAATCATTTTGTAGCCCTCTAGCACTTTCCAGGACTCTTTCCCAGTCATTTTTGCGCCGAAACGTTCGGGTCCCCATTGAATTTAATGGGGTTCAGGGTAAAGTTCGGGTCAAGTTCGGTCCCGAACCCGGACATTTTTCCGAAGTTCGGCCGAACCCACCAAACCCGAACATTCACGGGTTCGCTCAACTCTACTCACCATCCATCAGATACTATCTCATACTTTCCCAAGTCATCCTATAGGATGGTCATATGAGACATCAACGATGCATATCTAGGGAGTGACCACTGTCTATGAAACCTTATGACCAAAAGCCAGGTCCTGGGCAGAGATCAGGTCAATCTTGTACTGCCTTGCAAATGCAGATCCACTGGAACAAGTGGCTGCCTTACAAATTTGCTTGATTGAGACCCCAACCCTCTCTGCCCAGGACGTTGCCACTGAGCACGTGGAATGGGCTTTTTCTCTTGCCAGGCATTTTTTATGTCTTGCAGTGAATATGCTATTTATTTTTATCCACCTAGCAATAGAGCTTTTAGATGCTGCCTTGCCTTTTGTCTGTGCTACCATAGAGGACAAGCAAAGCTGCTGTTTTTCTGAATGGTTTATAAAGCTTCAAATATTTTAGGATGCATCTTCTAACATTCAGAAATGAGTAGTCCCTTTCCCCCCGGTTGCTGGGGTTTTGGCAAAAGGATGGAAGAACAATTATTATTATTATTATTATTATTATTATTATACATTATTTATATAGTGCTAACAGTTTATGCAGCACTTTACAATGTAGAGGGGGGACAGTACAGTTACAATACAGTTCAATATAGAAGGGACAGGAGGGCCCTGCTCATAGAGCTTACATTCTAAAAGGAGGGGGGTGGTGGTACAAAAGGTAATAGCTGCGGGCCATGGGTTGATGGGGGTGGTTCAGGTACAGTTCTTAGGTGGGTGAGGGATAGGCTTCCCCGAATAAATGAGTTTTCAGGGATCTCCTAAAGGTGGACAGGGTAGGGGCTGATTGGTCATACTGGGGCAGGGAGTTAGAGGATGGGAGAGGCTCTGGAGAAGTCCTGAAGACGATCATGGGAGGGATAATAAGGGAGCTAGAGAGCAGGAGGTCCTGGGAGGAGCGGAGAAGACGATTTGGGCGATATCTGCAGATGAGGTTGGTGATGTAGCTGGGGCGATGTTGCGGATGGCCTTGTATGTTGTGGTTAGTATTTTGAATTTTATATGGTGGGGTAGGGGAAGCCAGTGATGGGATTGGCAGAGAGGGGCAGCAGTCATGCAGTCACAATCTCCTGAGAACGATGGATATTTGAGGCCACCTTAGGTAGAACGGTGGGAAATAACTTGTCAGGAAATACTGTAAAATACTATTTCTTTAGAGGCAAAGTTCACTAATCTTTCTAGCTGATAAAAGCTATCAAGAGTGCTACTTTCTAGGTCAATGATTTAGCCCCTTTTCACACCATTGAGACTTGTAATGCGATTTGACAGGTCAAATTGCATGACAAGTCACACCCTATTGTCTCCAATGGAGACTGTTCAAATCGGTGCGATGCCGACTTCGCTGAGCCGCACGGATTTCAAAAATTAGTTCCTGCACTACTATTGGCAAATTGCATAAACATCTGGGCATGAAGTTGCACAGATGTCAGCCAAGTCGCACCTGAAACCACACAATTTCAAAGCTACATTCAGTGTGAACCCTTTTTTTACAGAGGCTCAAAAGGAGGCTTTGTCAGAGCTTCTAAAATCAAGGTGAGATCCCATGGAACTGCTCTTACAGAAGGGTAAGGGTGACTTCTAAAGATAGCGTTAAATAATCTTCTTAGTATCAAATGTTCACTTAGTGACACATTTTTAAAAAATAGACAGCACTGCCAAATGAATCCTGAGATTGCTGGGAGAAAGGCCTAAATCTACACAATTTTGGAGAAGCTACGGCACTGTAGAAATATCATTAGGATCTAGTCCGCTAGCTGTGGCTGTGGCTCTGGCTAAGTATCTCTTCCAGACTTTGGCATAGATCTTCCATTAACATCCTTTCTAATCTTGCTATTTACAACTTTGGTAAGAAACCTTTATTTTCTAATAACAATATATTTAATTGGAGATTGAATATCCCTTGATGTTGCATTAGATCCTTTCTCAGTGGTAGAATCCATGTTGGCTCTCCTGCCAGTGTTCTCAATAGGAAGAAGCAGACTGTCTTTGGCCAATAAGGGGCAATGACTATCACTCTTACTTTCTCCATTTGTATCTTTTTCAGAACTCTTGAAATATTGCAAAGGAGGAAAGGCATAGGCCAGTTCCCAAGTTCCATGGAAACACCCCCGGGAAATCCATGCCTAATGCTTCTTCCTCCTGCCGGAGGAGGCAAAACCTTGCATCTTCCTGTTTGCTGCCGTTGTAAATAAATCCACAGTGAATGATGCTGTTCCCTCTCTGCTGGGTCTAGTGGATCACTGACATCAATGTCAGATTTACTTCTGGCCATGTTAGTAACTAATAAGCTGTTCTCATAAGCTGTTGTTTTGATATGGCACGTTCCTTTTGGTTGATGTAGGCAACCACAGTCAAGTTCTCTTCTAGGCCTGCAATTTCTCTCTGAAATCTTAGCAGGGCTCTGTAAACTGCTGTCAATTCCTTCAGGTTGGATGAAGCAGACAATGTTTTTAGCTACCAGACTCCCTGAGGTACTGAATTCTCCTGGTGGGCCCCCCAACTGCTTACAATTGCTTACACTGGTGTCTGTGGCGATGCACACTTGAACCAAGAGAATTCAAATCCTTCCCTGCTTCACCCAAACTGGACACTTGCACCACTTTATATGATGAAGTATTAGAATTGACTTGTTCAATGATTTCACCAATCTGACCCAATGGTCCAGGAGATGGACCCATTACATAGGAATACATGCTGTCATGAACCCCAGGAGTGACATTACATGTCTTCTTGATACACATACTGTATCCTTTAAGTGGTTTAATGTCGCAAGAAGCTTTTCTATTTGTCCTTGGTCAGAAAAATGTTCTGTTGAAGAGTGTTGATAGTATAGCCCTAAAAAAAAACCTCCTTTTGAGACAGGAAAAATGTTGACTTTTCTTAATTTAGCTTGTATCCCAGATGGTCCAGAAAGGACCTGGTTTTCTTCTGGCTTTCTAATACCAGCTCCTCTGTCTTGGCAACAATCAAGAAGTCATTAAAAAAAGGAATTGCTTAGACTCCTTTCACTATTAATTCTTGCATCACCTCCACCATAACTTTCGTAAAAAATTTGAGGAGTTGCAGCAAGACCAAAGAGGAATGCTTGATATTGAAAGTGAAAGATGTTTAGGCCATCTTGTATAGCAAATGTCAGATATTTTCAGTGATTGGAGCTGATCAGTACATAAAGATGTGCATCCTTTATATCTAAAGTTACCAGGAATGCTGAAGGTGGGAGCAGATTTCTGGTAGAAAATATACTCTCCATCTTGAACCTCATGTACTCCACAGGCTTATTAAATGGTTTTAGGTTCAAGATCAAGACCAACATACTTCGCCATATGGTTTCACCCTTAGAAACATGTATGAGTACAAACCGCACCCCTGCAAAGAAGGATGTACCCCTGTAATCCAAAAAAAAAACCACATGCAATGAAAATTCCTTTTTTTGTGTGTGAAAAACCAAACTAGACCCCTATCCAAGATGAGTATCCAGTGGGACTTTTGGGGGAACCACACATAAATTATTTGGTGCGCCATAACAACTAATAACGGTATATCCATTTGTCCACGCCTGTGAAATGGTAACAACTATGGTACCTAAGAATCTCCATAGGCAAGCCTTTAAAAGCATTTGCAGGTTATCAGTTTAGAGTTAAACATGAGCTCTGGTGCTATAAATATTCCTCTCACTCTGACGTTCGCAGCAATACCTCACATATGTGGTGCAATTGTTATTTACATATGTTTTTGCAACCTATGTGCACGTTTGCATTTGTGCATGAGCAGGGAGGAATGAGGGTGCTTTAAATTTTGTTTTAATTTCATTATTCATTTTATTTGCATTCATTTTTATTTCAACTTTATTTCTACACATGAAGAACATGTCTTGTGATAGCCTGGGCAGTGAAAAGTTCTCTTTATTGAAAGATGGGGGGTCTATAAGACCCCTGATGCCTTCTTTGCTCTCCAAGGTAACCCATCGAAAACAGATCATGTTTGATCAAATGACAGAATCCTTGTTGCTTCCGGCTTCAGGCTCTCCCATTCTACTGGGTGGGGATGGTGGGGAGTGGCAGCAGGAGGCAGCCCCCATCTGAACACCATAAGAGCTGTATAACAGCTCAGCCACTTTTACCTGAAAGCTGATCATTCTGGGATGCAGTAACAGTTTCAGCACCCAACACCGTGCTGAAATTTTGCCAAATGCAGTGTGTTTTGGATCCCATGGGAGAGCCCTTGGGGCGTGGACAATGCACAACATTGTCCAATAATCTGGCAACTATGGAGTAGCACAGTTTTCCACCAAACACCAGAGGCAGAAACAGAACAGACAGAAAAAGTCTAGGCTAAAGTTCTGTCTAGCATGTTTCTGAGTAATGTATTTTCACTCATAGTAATAGTACTTACACTTTTGTTTCTCTAAAGACTTCCACTAGATAAGGACTGTTAATGAAGTGATAAATAAACTCATTCTCTGCTAATTATACTTAAATGCAACTTCAGTTCTGCATATTTTTACAACTGCATGATGCACAAAGGTCTAACTGATAAAATCAGTCAATAGGACAGAGGTTAATAGCTAAAGAAAAGACAAATATTTCACAGACTAGAGGGAATAATAAATAAAATCAATTATTTAACAGTGAAATGTGTTTAGCAACCAGCAACTGCTGAAGCAACACATTTTTTTTAGTGAGGAGTATGTAACATAAAGCACAACATACAGAGTACAGATATTAAGATTACGTAACATATTTACCTTTAAATTTCTGGACAGTGGAAGGGAAAAAATGCCCCAGCATAGGTAGTTAGTGGGAGAATGAAAAAATTCTCTGCTGTTAGTGATCAATTGGAGAAAACATTTTTGACATCGATAGTCATTTGGAGAAAAACGCCCAGTGTCATTTGCCAGTAGGAGGAAAATGCCCTGTGTCATTGGTCAGTGGGAGAAAAAAATGCCCATATCTTATCAGAAGGAAGAGATCATCCTGCCCTAAGCATTCAGGTCCCAGATTAATTCCCCTTAACATTCTTACCCTAGATCAGACACTGCCCAAGTTACAGAACTCAGATTAGACTTCCCTTTTCACTCAGACCCAAGATCAAAACACCCCCCCCCCCACACACACACACACCTTTACACTCAGACCCCAAATCAGATCTCCCTTTTCACTTAGACCCTACAGAAGACCCCCCTTTTTCTTTTACACTTAGATACCCTTCATCCCTTTTACACCCAGTACTGTAAAAATTAAGATGGTTGGGGAGTATGATGTCCGCATGTGTTCCTCTAGCAGCCTTTTTTTCTTTGGGGGGGGGTTGTTTTGCAGAAGATTACTCCTAGGGATAATCTGACATTATCTGCCAGTTACTCTGTTGAGGAGGAGACTTCAGAGTCCTGCGTTAGGGGTGGATACAGAGAGTCAGTGGTGCACCAACGGGGGGGCAGTCTGCCCCGGGTGGTACACAGTGGGGGGCGTCAGGCTGGCGCTGATTAGGAGTGTCAGGCCTGCGCTGCAGGTTCAAGGTTCCAGGCCACAGTGCACAGAGGCACTACGCATGACGTCACTTGACGACGTCAGCACATCGACATGCAGTGCAGTGACAGTGATATTGTTCAAGTATCCCCACCTGTGCCTAGACATCTCATCTCAGGCTGTCAGGTGCAGTCTGTGCTGTCCTCGGCTTGGTGTGCACAGTTATACCCCAGCTCATGGTTCTGGGTGCACACCTTTCCCATGTTAGTCAGTCAGTGAGTGTGTGGGGGAGGCTGAGCTGGAAGTTGTATGAAGTAGATTGTGCTGTACTTCTTTCCAGGTGGGGGATGGGAGCGTCCAATCCTAGAGTGTGACTCAGGGCCAGGTGCTGCTCCTTCCTGAGGGGGGTGTAGAGCAGTCATTACTGGGCAGTGTGTATGAGGAGAACTGGACAGCCCACTCTACTCCACACCCACCCTTAACCTTTATGTGGAGGTCATGTAGGATTGTAATGTCTCCACCTTAAAAGCGTGAACTTCATGGTGTGGTGCAGAGTTGTGATGACCCACTTCGTGCCCCTGTGCTGTGAATCGGGCGCCTTGTGTGAAAGGAGAGTTGGGTGCCGGTGCTCTGTCGATATGGGGTGCTCTGTCGGTATGGGGATGCTCGCAAACTGTGCATGCGTGTGAGACATAGAATCTTCCAGTATGCGTCCCGTACCCTATACAAATTTGTGCAGTAAATATTCTTGAAAACATTACAAGTTTTTGTGGGTGTTTTTACATTTTAAAGTTGGAGGGGGGGCAGATATATGATCTGCCCAGGGTGCCAAATGCTCTAGGTATGCCACTGCAGAGATAACTTTTGTTTTGTAAGCTTTTCATCTTTGGTGTGCTCGTGTTCAATGGGTTGGACTTATTTTTCCCTCTTGTGGAGAGGATGTTCTTTGGAGGTCTTCCTTTGTAAGGAGAAGAGGCCTTTCAGCCCTTCTGCTGGGAAGTGAATGGTTGCTAGAGCAGGCTGTATTACTGGTAGACCTTGGCCTGGAGCCCAGGTCTAGAGATGCCACCCATTTCTTTAGGAAGGCAGGCCATGTGAGCCTAAGAAGAGATTTTCTGCTGAATCATCAGTGAAATCGAGTCACACTTGAAACTTGGTTAGTTGTTTGATACTTCTGGTTGCTGAGACCAATCCAGTGATTGCCACACAAGGAGCTGTAGAGAGCTATGTGTGGGTTTTAGGTATTCCACCTTGTTCTCTTGTTCTACCTACCATGTTCAAGTAAAGCACTGAAAACAATTTCCAAGTGTGGAACTACTTCCCTCATGGTAAAGTAAGTGTTATCTGTCTCTAGGACTAGGGATGTCCTAAAGGGTTGATCCATGTATCCACAAGACTTGTTTAGATTGAGGTTCTAGAGCCTTAAAAACCATCAGGATAATTGCTGTTAAACGTCCACCGAACTACTGACTTATAACTTCCCACTGTGCCGGCTGCACAATATCGTTGGTTTCTAGGATGCAGGTGACTGACAAACTTCCATTGGCTTTGTGCTGCTCCAAATATGTGGTCTTAAAATTACATTATTACTATATGGATTCTCCTGCAAAACTGTAGGTGATAATGTGTGAGGCAGACAGCGTATGGGACTGTGATCTGCCTGGAAGGGCACAAGGACAAACTCAATAACCAATTTGGTGCCATGGGTAACTCAAGCTTAGAGGAGAAGTTACAAGCTCTGTAATTCACTCCATCCCACAATATGTGCTGTTGATTAACAGGCAGAACAAAATACCTATTTATAAAATTAACAAAGCCAGCAATTATATATAATTTTGTATCAGATAATTATTTACAATTGAACCACCTGCATATTGCTTATCCATGTTCTAATGCATTATAATCATGACATGAAAAATGCAGCAACATTTTTGTGGTAGTCTATAAAATATCTTTTCCTTTTGCTCCTTCGTAGCAATGAATTTCCTTACATGTCATTCCTCACACTGACCATGAATTTTGCCGAACACTGCACACAGTAAAATAATTGACATTACAGGCCCTCTAGCATTGTGAATGTGTCCCTTCAAAGTGATAAGATGACACATAGCACAAAAAGAAAAGAGTGACCTCAGAGTAGGCAGAGAGGTCCTGGTGACAATGAGTCCTAGTGACACATCATTAGCCCAAAGCAATGTGACAGTACCAGTCCTAACATAAATTTTGATTGGCTTCTTACACTCCCTCTGATGTTCTTAAGCTAATCCGTAGGCAATAGTGACTTGCATGTCATATCTAAGGGTAAAGAATAGCAGGTTCTGTTAAATCATCTTATACGTTACATTATACTCTTAAAATGAACTGCTGTATTATCGCTGATGAATACTTTGTAATCAGTTTTAACATAATTTCAGCATCTTCAGAATATACTGCAAAGCTTTGAAAACATACACAAACAATGAAAAAACATATACTTAGTTGTAGGAATATCAAATGCCCTTATATTGATTCAACGGTGTACATTTTAATTGGAAAAAATGAATTTTTACATATGGTAAAACTGCTAAAATCACTATCTATATATATATATATATATATATATATATATATATATATATATACAGTACAGTATTTCACAATTTGCTACAATGTAAATTTGTGACTGTACAGCTTGTGTAAATTTGCTGTCCCCTCAAAATAACTCAACACACAGTCATTAACCGCCATCTAAACCACTGGCAATGAAAGTGAGTAAACCCATAAGTGGAAATGTCAAAATTGGACCCAATAAGCCATTTTTCCTCCCTGGTGTCATATGACTCCTTAGTGTTACAAGGTCGCAGGTGTCAATGGGGAGCAAGGTGTGTTAAATTTAATGTTATCACTCTCACTCTTTCATAATGGTCACTGGAAGTTCAACATGACACCTCATGGTAAAGAACTCTCTGAGGATCTGAAAAAAAGAATTGTTGCTCTACATAAAGATGGCCTAGGGTATAAGAAGATTGCCAAGACCCTGAAACTGAGCTGCAGCACAATGGTCAAGACAATACTGTGGTTTTACAGGGCAGGATCCACTCAGAACAGGCCTCCCCATGGTCGACCAAAGATGTTGAGTGAACGTGTTCAGCATCATATCCAGAGGTTATCTTTGGGAAATAGACGTATGAGTGCTGCCAGCATTGCTACAGAGGTTGAAGGGGTGGGGGGGTCAGACTGTCAGTGCTCAGACCATACGCCATACCCTGCATCAATTTGGTCTACATGGCTGTCTTCCCAGAAGGAATCCTCTTCTAAAGATGATGCACAAGAAAGCCCTCAAACAGTTTGCTGAATACAAGCAGACTAAGGACATGGATTACTGGAACTATGTCCTGTGGTATGATGAGACCAAGATCAATTTATTTGGTTCATATGGTATCAAGCGTGTTTGGTGGCAATCAGGTGAGGAGTACAAAGACAAGTGTATCTTGCCTACATTCAAGCATTGTGGTGGGAGTGTCATGGTCTGGAGCTGCGTGAGTGCTGTTGGCACTGAGGAGCTACAGTTCCTTGAGGGAACCATGAATGCTAACATGTACTGTGACATACTGAAGCAGAGCATGACCCCCTCTCTTTGAAGACTGGGCCACAGGGCAGTATTCCAACATGATAACGACCCCAAACACACCTCCAAGATGACCACTGTCTTGCTAAAGAAGCTGAGGGTAAAGGTGATGGACTGGTCAAGCATTTTTCCAAACCTAAACCCTATTGAGCATCAGTGGGGCATCCTCAAATGGAAGGTGGAGGAACTCAAGGTCTCTAACTTCCATCAGCTTTGTAATGTCATCATGGAGGAGTGCAAGAGGACTCCAGTGACAACCTGTGAAGCTCTGGTGAACTCCATCTCCAAGAAGGTTAAGGAAGTGAGTGCTGGAAAATAATGGTGGCCACACAAAATATTGACACTTTGAGACCAATTTGGACATTTTCACTTAGGGGTGTACTCACTTTTGTTGCCAGCCATTAATGGACGTGTGTTGAGTTATTTTGAGGGTACAGCAAATTTACACTGTTATACAAGCTGTACACTCACTACTTTACATTGTAGCAAAGTGTAATTTCTTCAGTGTTGTCATATGAAAAGATATAATAAAATATTTACAAAAATGTGAGTGGTGTACTCACTTTTGTAAGAGACTGTATATTGTAAAAATCGACTTTCTTTGAATAGGATATGCAGTGCATTGCTAAATACATTCACAGAATGATTATGTCCCACTATCACATGCAGTTAGACCCCATACACACTATTCAACTTTTGCTGTCTGATTTCTTTTGCATTTACCAAAACCATGTAGTGCAAGGGCCTGCCTGATTGCATACAAATTGAAACTCTTAAGGTTTGACCCCATATTGTATGTTTTTTTTGTGAAGCTGAAGGAAAAAATCTACAGAAAATTGTATAGTGTGTATCCAGCTTTAGTCTTCAAATGTGATACAGGATCAGAGAATGGTAAGCTCTGACCACACAATTGGAGCCTAGTTTTTGTTAGCCAGATAAGCTGCATTATGTTAAGAAATGATACACACAGGATCTAAATTTTAGATTTATGTACATAAACTTAATATTTGGAGGTGTGCAGAAAGCATAATCAGCAATCATTTTAACAAAAAAATTCTTGTTATATTGAATCATACATTTATATGGACATTTTAGGAAGAAGTGCTGCTCATTTACACTTGCATTGCCTATGAAAAGGGATTTGCAGTGCAACACTTTCACAGAGTGGGGGGGGGGTGATATCATCTAGCATGGGCTTGCGGTTGTGATGAGGCCCAACTCACTTAAAGCAGAACTCTGGGGGAAAAAAACTTTTTTCCATGTCCTTGTTGCTGATATCCTACCTTCACCAACTATGCCATCCATCTTCTGATGAGCTTTGTAGTTCCCCTGTAGTAGCCTGCTGAACTTGCTGAAAAAACGTTATACCCCTCTGACATTCTGTTTGTAAGACAGCTAACCGTTCTCCTTCCTGGACAGGCAGGCAGCGGTCTGACGCCTCTTCCTGTAGTTTTCTAACAGCCAGCAGGCATTTCTATTTCCACCTGCTGGGCTGTAGCAGACGAAGGGGGTCTCACAGCCCCTAGTCTGTGCTGCCCATAGAGGTGGCTTCCTCCTCCCTCCTCCTCTCTGCCAGCAATGCCCCCCCTCCTCCACCCGCCCGGCCCGTCCGCCATCTCTCATTAATGATAGCAGAGATCTCCTGCTATGATATGCCTGGTATTCCTGGAATGTCTGGCATGTTTGCTATGTGACACCGCTCTGTGACTTTCTCCTGTGATAGCCATATCGGAACAGTGTGCTCTGTGGTATATATCACAATACGGGTATGACAGGAGAAAGTTACAGAGCGGTGTCACATAGCAAGCATGCCAGACATTCCAGAAATACCAGGCATGTCATAGCAGGAGATCTCTGCTATTCCTGGAATGCCTGGCATGCTTGCTATCGGAACACCGATCTGTAACTTTCTCCTGTCATAGCCGTATTGAAACAGTGCACTCTGCGGTGTATATCACAATACGGGTATGACAGGAGAAAGTTACAGAGCGGTGTCACACAGCAAGCATGCCAGACATTCCAGAAATACCAGGCATGTCATAGCAGGAGATCTCTGCTATCATTGATGAGAGATGGTGGGGCAGGTGCCAGGGGTAGGGGGGTCACCGCACTGATGGGCACTGATAAGTGGTACTGGTGGTGGGCATGGTGTCACTGCACTGATGGGCACTGATAAGTGGCACTTGTGGTGGGCATGGTGTCACCGCACTGATGGGCACTGATAAGCAACACTGGTGGGCATGGTGTCACCGCACTGATAGACACTGATAAGCGGCACTGGTGAGCATGGTGTCACCACACTGTTGGGCACTGATAAGTGGCACTAGTGGGCACAGTGTCACTGCACTGATGGGCACTGTGAAGAATGTAATTTTTAAATGAGCAGTGATTTTTTGATTTTTAAAGTGAAAGCATAAAAAAATGAGAAATTCCTTACAATATAATGCCTGGGGGTCCCCTTAGTCTACCTATAAAGTGGAGATATGTACCATGTCTAGAATCCGCTGCAGCAATAATTGCATTATAAAGCCAAAAAAATGCCATTTTCCCCGCAAGCTGCCTTTATTGAGAGCCAGTGTGTATGATGAGGCCACAATGTAGTACACTGGGAACAAGATTAGAGATTTTTTGGATAAATTCTGGTGTCGGATAGAAATAACGGGTGTGAAAAAATTGGGTTTTGGGTGTCGGTGGTGCCCTCCCACCATAACCCTATAGAGGTGCTCTTCATTAAGGCAAGAATTGGCCTTTCTGTAAAAAAAATTGCAATGATATGCACCTGTCAAACAGGTGCAGAAAAATTGGTCTTTGGGTGTCGGTGGTGCCTTCCCACCATAAGCCTATAGAGGTACTCTTGATGAAAGCAAGACTTGGCCTTGCTGTAAAAAATTGC
Organism: Glandirana rugosa; assembly: GCA_018402905.1. Classification (NCBI taxonomy): domain Eukaryota; kingdom Metazoa; phylum Chordata; class Amphibia; order Anura; family Ranidae; genus Glandirana; species Glandirana rugosa. The sequence goes on along the minus strand of BLSH010176820.1, from coordinate 76,767 downwards.
AATGATATGCACCTGTCAAACAAGTGCAGAAAAATTGGTCTTTGGGTGTCGGTGGCGCCTTCCCACTGTAACCCTATAGAGGTACTCTTGGTGAAAGCAAGAATTGGCCCTGCTGTAAAAAAAACTGCAATGAAATGCACCTGTCAAACAGGTGCAGAAAATTTGGTCTTTGGGTGTTGGTGGCACCTTCCCACCGTAACCCTGTAGAGGTATTCTTGATGAAAGCAAGAACTGGCCTTGCTGTAAAAAAATTGCAATGATATGCACTTGTCAAATTGGTGCAGAAAAATTGGTCAAGTAGTGAGCCTATTGGCCGGCCATTAAAAGCTATGAGTGTGCGCTGAACGGGCGCACACTCATAGCTTGATTGGCTGCCCTGAGCCTCCGCTCAGGGTGATTGGATGCCTAGCCGGGGGCGGGTCACTGTGGGAGCGGAGGTGACTTCCGCTCCCACAGAGACCATGAGCGCCCGGGGACCGACGAGGGGGGGACAGCCGCTCTCCGTGTGCCGAACTCTGCAGACCCAGCGCACTCTCGCATGCCGAATCTCTGCAACAGACCTGCCTGCTGGATGGGGTAAGTGCGGGGGGGGGACGACGACTCTGAAGTGTACCCCACCTGTGTTACTACCTGCAAACTGCCCCTTCTGTGTTACTGCCTGCAAACTGCCCCTCCTGTGTCACTGTCTGCAAACTGCCCCTCCTGTGTCACTGGCTGCAAACTGCCCCCATCTGTGTCACTGGCTGCATAACTTCCCCCACCTGTGTCACTGGCTACATAACTGCCACACCTGTGTCACTGGCTGCAAACTGCCCCCACCTGTGTCACTGGCTACATAACTGCCCCACCTGTGTCACTGGCTGCAAAACGTCC
>BLSH010176820.1:62168-75033 GCA_018402905.1 Glandirana rugosa | reverse complement strand
ACCTGTGTCACTGGCTGCATAACTGCCCCCACCTGTGTCACTGGCTACATAACTGCCCCCACCTGTGTCACTGTATACTGTGTCCTGTGATGTTGAGCTGTATACTGTGTCCTGTGATGCTGAGCTGTATACTGTGTCCTGTGATGCTGAGCTGTATACTGTGTCCTGTGATGCTGAGCTGTATACTGTGTCCATGCTGAGCTATATACTGTGCCCTGTGATGCTGAGCTGTATACTGTGCCCTGTGATGCTGAGCTGTATACTGTGTCCTGTGATGCTGAGCTGTATACTCCTGACACAATATGTGGAATACAGGGGACGGAGTGGGTGGATTCTATAAGGGGAGGGGTTTATTAGAAGTAGGAGGGGTCAAAAGGAAGGGCGGGGCCTGGCGCCCCCCCATCCAAAAATTTCACCAGCCGCCACTGCTGAAAAATTGGTCTTTGGGTGTTAATTGCACCCATAAAACCTATACCAAAAACATTCTTTCAGATGAAATGATTGAACTCCTTCAAAGCTAGGCAGCCTCGAAGTCCTGCAGAGATTCCACATCCCCCAAAAATATTAATCAGTGACATCAGCATCAGGGGCTTCATAGCTGGTAATCCAGGACTGATTCATTCTTATAAAAGTCAAACGGTCCACCAAGTCTGTGGACAGACGCGTTCTATGATCAGCAACGAAACCTCTTGCAGCACTGAATGCCCGTTCTGAAAGCACGCTGGATGCAGGGCAGCCCAACAACTCAATAGCATACTGGGTAAGTTCTGATCTGTGGTCTATTCTCATGACCCAGTAAGCCAGTGGATCGTCAAATGGAAAGCTGTCTATCTCTGTTTTGGCCCCGAAGTAATCATCCACCATGTGAGGCAGATGTTGCCGAAGGGATGTGGAAGCTGACAGCTCTGGGCCGTGAGGACTAAAAAATTCCAAAATGCATCACTTGGGCGAATGCCTTCTCCCACGCTCCTCTGTTGAGCAACAGAAGACTCAAAACTACGTTTTCTACAACACTGTTACCTACTGGAGTCAGGAAAAACATTCAATAAAATCCTCTTTAATGTGTCCTCGAGATTTTATCTTCTGCACTCTCTGTGGGGACGGGATGAATTCTGAGACCTTCCCCTTATAGCGGTGGTCAAGGAGGGTTGCCAACCAGTAATGATCATTCTCCTTTATGTCACGTATTCTTGGGTCCTTTTGCAGGCTTTGAAGCATGAGGTTGCCCATGCGCCTCAAATTTGCAGAGGCTTGAGAAGCAGACTCCTCTGGGTCAGTCAGGATGACAGCACCCGAAACTTCCTCCTCCCAGCCATGTACTACTCCCAAGGATCCTGGGGTTGGAAAGCCATTGCTTACAGATTGACGCATGTCTTCCTCTTCTTCGAAGCCTACGAAAGTGCTAGAATCCTCTTCCTCATCCTACTCCCCTCTCTCCTCCTGTGTGTTCTGTGACATAGGAATGATGGTGTCTGGATAAAGTGGGCCTTGAGAGGAAAGGAAGACCTCTTCTTCCTCCTGCTGCTCCAGCAGGAACACAACAGGGATTGTGTCACTGATGCATGCACTGTCATGGCTCAGCATCCTTGTGGCCTCCTCAAATGGTGACAGTACAGTGCATGCATCCTTAATGATCTGCCATTGGCGTGAGGAAAAAAAGCCTGTCATTGTGTCGTAGCCACACAGGTAATTGTTGACGGTCCTCTGCCGCATGTGTAGCGGATGAAGCATTGCCAAAGTCGAGTTCTACCTCATGTGCATGTCACAAATCAGACGGTTTATGGGCAGGTGGAATTCCCGCTGAATTTCAGCCAACTGAGCACTGGCTGTGTATGACCGCCTGAAATGGCTACAGAATCTTCTGGCCAGCTTTAGAATATCTTCCAACCCTGGGTAAGTATTTAGTAAAAGCTACACCACCAAATTGAGGACAGGCAGGCATGGCACATGTCAACTTTCCCTGTCTAAGGGCGGACAGGAAGTTTGAGCCATTATAGCACACCACCATTCCTGGCTCCAGCTGGCGTGGTGTGAACCACCTCTGGGCCTGCCCCAGCAGAGCTGCAAGAATCTCTGGTCGGGTGTGGTTCCTGTCCCCTAGACACAGGAGCTGAAGCACTGCATGATAGCCTGACTGATGGAATAGCCCTTTGAATGCTTAGGTGGTAACTGATATTCATAGGACAATTCTGCAGAGTAGGGCATGGTGGTGGCGGAGGGGGAGGGGGTAGAGCTCACAGGTCTGGCATCATCACCACCAGCTGTATGGAGATGTGGGGGCACAACAAGCTGCAGCACCGAGCCCTGTCCAGCATCCTTCCGAGTTGCAAGCAGCGTTACCCAGTGTGCTGTAAACAAAATATATCATCCTTGCCCATGCTTGCTGGACCACATGTCAGCAGTAAGGTGGATTTTATGGCTGACTGCCTTGCCCAACAATGCCAGAACATTCCCTTCCACATGATGATAGAGAGATGAAATAGCCTTACGTAAACAGTAGTAGCGACTGGAAACCTGCCATTGTGCCAGTGCAAATTCATTGAAGGGGCCAGAATCCACCAGGCTGAAAGGCAGAAGTTGGGGAGCCAACAGCTTTGACAAGCTTGCATTTAGACGCTGGGCATGTGGTGGCAGGGACTCTATTTTGTTCCCACTGCAGCAGATGGGGGAGAGAAATTTTCCGGCTACAGTCTACAGCTGGTGGTGTGCTGCTGGCAGATGTGCTGCTAGGACCTGGGACACCCTGTGCTATACCATCATCCCTGTCAGTGGAGGCTGCTGAGAGGTAATGACTTGGTATAGCAGGGGTAGACGGAAGTGGGTAAGGAGGAGGAGGGACAGATTTGTGCCCCTTTTGTGTGGCTTTTAGGGGCTCTTGCCAATGGGCTGTGTGGTTGGACGTTAAATGCCTTATTTAGCATATGGTACCCAAATGGCTGGTATTTTTGCCATGTTTGATGTGCCTGTGGCACAGTTTGCAGATAGTAACAGTGCGATCTGCTGCAGATGTGCTGAAAAAGGCCGGACAGCTAAGCTTTGAGAAGTGGGCTGGGAGTTAAATGCTGCAGAATGTGATGAAATAGGATGGCTGCTCTTTACTCTTTCTGGACTTTGAACTCCTTGGGGTTGGGGGAACATGAATGCCAATTTGTCTACCAGTGTTCTCCCCTCTCTCTAGGCTCATGTTCCTGTCATCCTCAACCTCAGAACCAACATCTGAATCCAGTAATGGCTGGGCATCATCAAGGAGCAAGTGGCTGATGCTGTGGTCAAATAACGCAGCTGACTCCTCCTCCATGGCTGATGTTGGGGCTGTGGCAGGAATAGATGTGGACAAGGAGGCAGGTTTATCCACTTTGGCAACTGCAGGGGACTGCACACTTGTCTCTGCTTGCGTAATAGAGGATGAGGAGGAAGGCTTAGTAAGCCAGTCCACCACCACCTCTGCATGCTGTGTCTGGATAGCACGGGTAAACTCACTAAACAGAGGAAATAATGCCCTGCCTGAGGACTGACCACCACGTCCACCTTACAGTACCAAGGGAATATCTGCCTCTCCTTGTTGTCCTCCCAGACATTATTGGGAGGGAGGGGGTGGTACTTATTAGCAGATGTAAAGAAGAAGTGGCAATCTGTACGTAGATGCACTTTATTCAATGTAAAGTGGTGTTTGGTGCACTTTAATTTGAGTACTCACACTATACAGACACACTCCATGGATACATTATAATATAGTGCAATATAATGCGTCAAAAGTACAGTGATGCACAGAACTATATGGTGTTAAACTTGCAGTAACGCACACAGAAGTAAATGGCGTTAAACTTGCAGTAACACACACAAAACTATATGGCATTAAACTGGCAGAAACACACAGAAAACTATATAGGGTTAAACTGGCAGTAACACACAGAAAACTATATGGCAATAAACTGGCAGTAATGCACACAGAACTATATGGCTTTAAACTAGCAGTAATGCACATAGAAGTAAATGGCATTAAGCTTGCAGTAACGCACACAGAAGTAAATGGCATTAAACTTGCAGTAGCGCACACAAAACTATATGGCGTTAAACTTGCAGTAACGCACAAAACTATATGGCGTTAAACTTGCAGTAACGCACAAAACTATATGGCGTTAAACTGGCAGTAATGCTCACAGAAGTAAATGGTGTTAAACTTGCAGTAACACATAAAATGATATGGCTTTAAACTGGCAGTAACGCATACAAAACTACATGGTGTTAAACTGGCAGTAATGCCTGCAGAAGTAAATGGCGTTAAACTTGCAGTAACGCAATCAACAAGACAGTGTTTAACTGTCACTACACTGATGCTATCTGAACTGTCCCTACTCTAGCTATACACTAATGTAAAGATTCGTAACACGGTCACACTACACTACACTGAAACTATCTGAGCTGTCCCTACCCTACATGTACACTAATGTATGTATGAATGACACGGTCTCACTACACTACAGTGAAACTATCTGAGCTGTCCCTACTCTAGCTGCACACTATGCAAAGCTGAATGATGGTCTTCCTCACTACACACACTATCCCTAGACTGACACTAAACTAATATTCTACACTGGCAATTGAAGCACAATAGCATAGCCTAGCACACTAACTAACTAATAGCTCTGAACAGAGCTTTAACTGCTTCAGCCAATCAGGTTTTGCAATGCACTGTTCAGCACCGCAATGCATTGTGGTCGGTTGGGGGGGGGCGAACAAATGGTCAAACGACCCGTTTGTTCAGCTCTTCACCGAACAACTGAACAGTGAAAGTTCGGTCAGAACTTATGCTTTGGCCGAACCGTTCCTTAACTCTCCTGCCCTGCTAGATATTTTGTACTGTGTGGCAGATCAGTGTAAATCTAAGGACTGGATGAACAGAAATACAAATCCTTTGGAAGGTAAAATAGCTCACATGTATGTATACAGTTGTCTATTTAGTTTTCTACCTGGGGTTTGGTTTTAAGAAAATGTACTGCCATCCTGTTGACCAAGAGAATCATGACACACTGGATTTGATTTACTAAAACTGTAGAGTGCAAAATATGGTGCAGCTGTGTATGATAGCCAATCAGCTCCTAGCTTCTTCAATTAAGCTTTGACAAAAAAATATGGAAGCTGATCTGCACCAAATGTTGCACTCTCCAGTTTTAGTAAACCAACAGCACTGTTTTTGAAGGATCCCTGAGTACTGTCCATAATACTTTTTTTATTTGCACTAACATACAATTTTTCTGGACAAGCTTTCGGACCTTGAAGAAGGGGACACACCCTGAAAGCTTGTCCTGAAAAATTGCATGTTAGTGTAAATAAAAAAAGTATCATGGACAGTACTCAATCTTCTCTATCGCAATTGCACTAATACGGCTACAATCACCTCAAGCATTGAAGGATCTCTAAAGCCTTGAAGAGATTCCCAGACTGTTAATAGCTTTCAGAACTTCAATAAATTACAATCTTCAAGAGGATACATAACTCCCTGAAGAAAACTGTTCTAGAAGTGGGCCCCTAACTGCTTTCACTCTTTATGAATACAGTCATGTGGGGTTGATTCCTTTGAAACTACTTATCTCAGATTTCCCAGAGACTTCCACCAGGTGGGACACTGAAGCACCTCTGGAGGTAAGCATTTACAAGCATCAGATGAATAAGATTTTTCCTATGATTTTAGTAAAAATATCTGGAAGATTCAGGAATGGATTGGGCCCAGGGCCGGACTGGCCATAGGGCACACCGGGCATATGCTCGGTGGGCCGGGGCTGCTGGTCCGCATGTAATTTTGGCCGCCCGCCCGAGTCCCAGCTATTCCTATTTGACAGCTTCCGGAGGGCGGCAGCCGTGAGATGAGAAGAGCTGCTCTATCCAGTGAATGATACTCAGAGGGGCAGCGGTGATGATGCTACAAGCAGCACACAGGCTGAAGCCGATCCTCCTCTGAATTTCATTCACTGGCTAGAGCGGGCTCTTCTCATCTCACGACTGCCACCCTCCGGGAAGCTGCCAGGTGTTCTGATGAGTACAGTCCCTCCCAGCATCCCCCCTCTCCCTCCTATGTCTGCTCCCTCCACCCTCCTCCCTTCTGTGCTGTAAAGAATTATGGGAGATATAGTCCAGGGGAGGGTGGGATTGCCTTGAAAATGCATGGACAGAATGTAATGGCCACAACAAGGAGGTGAGGCTGTCTCTTTGCAGGTCTGGGCTGTCTCTCTGCAGGTCTGGGCTGTCTCTTTGCAGGTCTGGGCTGTCTCTTTGCAGGTCTGGAGCTGTCTCTTTGCAGGCCTGGGCTGTCTCTTTGCAGGTCTGAGGCCGTCTCTTTGCAGGCCTGGGCTGTCTCTTTGCAGGCCTGGGCTGTCTCTTTGCAGGTCTGAGGGTGTCTATTTGCAGGTCTGAGGCTGTCTCTCTGCAGGTCTGGGGCTGTCTCTTTGCAGGTCTGAGGCTGTCTCTTTGCTGGTCTGAGGCTATCTCTTTGCAGGTCTGAGGCTGTCCCTTTGCTGGTCTGAGGCTGTCTCTTTGCAGGTCTGTGGCTGTCCCTTTGCTGGTCTGGGGCTGTCTCTTTGCTGGTCTGAGGCTGTCTCTTTGCAGGACTGAGGCTGTTTCTTTGCTGGTCTGGGGCTGTCCCTTTGCAGCTCTGAGGCTGTCCCTTTGCTGGTCTGGGGATGTCCCTTTGCTGGACTGAGGCTGTTTCTTTGCTGGTCTGGGGCTGTCTCTTTGCAGGTCTGAGGCTGTCCCTTTTCTGGTCTGGGGCTGTCTCTTTGCTGGTCTGAGGCTGTCTCTTTGCAGGTCTGAGGTTGTCCCTTTGCTGGTCTGAGGCTGTCCCTTTGCTGGTCTGAGGCTGTCTCTTTGCAGGTCTGAGGCTGTCTCTTTGCAGGTCTGAGGCTGTCTCTTTGCTGGACTGGGGATGTCTCTTAGCCGGACTTTGATTTTTCTCAGAACATCCTACCACCGACCACCTATGCGAACGATTATACCCCCCCCCCCCCCCCGATTGGGCTGCCCAGTCTAAAATGCCCGGGCCTATTTTTTGTCCCAGCCCGGGCCTGATTGGGCCCATCTAAATTCCAATATGCAGACTGTCTAATTCCATTAAGGATCATTCCTGTTCTCATAGAGATAAAGTGGTCTTTAAGTTGGACAGAAACCCTATCCATAATAATCAGGCTGCTCCTTGCAGGGGGAAAGAGTGAGATTATCACTCACTGTGAACGACAGCTCCCTAGCTGACAGCTAAGTTTAAACAAAGGCACAGGGATTTGTATTTAACCTTATTTACTCAAAAAGTCACCCAGAATCCATCATGACATCCTTGAGAAAATATGGACATGTCTTTACTAGGTCAGTTTTGTCACCTAGGAGAACTCACCCATTTATTTATATTGCTCTGCGGAATTTAGGAGCTATCATTATCGGCAATCTTTCATCGGGATCAGACATGCAGATCGATCAGCGTGTTTTTTCTTTCGATAGGTAGGCTTGTGTCACTCATCTTCAATGTAAGCTAACAGCTAAATGGCCACTGGATTCCGCACTATGAGCCCAGGCAAGCAGCTGTCAATTTTGTAGTAATACAGCTGCTAAACATTTCACTTCCCACTGCAGCTAGAGGTTCAGCTTGGCTGAACACTAATTTAATTTAGCCATTCATAGAATTTTCAAACATGTAACATTCAGAACAAACATCAATTTAGTTCAAACCTGAAGCTTGTCCTTTACCAAGGGCTATAGCTCAGTTTTTTGAAAATGTGGATAGATTGGGATACAGCAGGGGGTTGTGGTGCACCTGGAGTGAAGGTGTACAGTGTTTTGGGTGCACAATGTTTTTTACTTTTTTCCCCAAAGGATGCAGTAAGGTGCTATGAGAAAAGGAAGGTCTTGAATGGACTGTCAACAATTACAGGCTGGAGTGTTTTAATGCCCAAAATATAAAAGTTATAACATATAAGATCCCCATTTCTATAATGAAATAAATGTAGAAGAACTTAAGCATAGTTTGTTAAAGTAGATGTAAACCATAACACTTTTATATTTCATATAAGCTTTAAAATGATAATATTACTTGGAAAGCCTTTATTTTTTTATTTTAATCTCTAGCTTTCATGAGAATAAAGGCTGGTAATGCATATACACAGGTCCTTCTCTAGGCACTTAGTGTTAGGGGGTGACAATGATTTGCCCCTTTTTCCCACAATCTTGCAAGCTTTTGCCCTCTTGGTAGGCCACTGCTGGGTTCACAAAGCTTTCCGGTACCCCACTCAGGCCATCCTATTGTATCTTACCTAAAGGAACCACAGAAGGTTGGACTAGGAAAGTCCTTTCAGAGCTCCTTCACTACATAACCGTACTTCTTATACAGTATACTTGTCCACTAAAAAGAAACAGAAAATACAGAAGGGGATTAGAAGGAGCTAAGAATGTTATTCTTCCCATTCATATCACTTTTCAGCCAGATTCTGTCTCAAATGTGCTGTAATGGAGCATAGGGAAAGAGTATGCCTTTGGGTGATTTTTACAAAATGAAGATAATGTGCTAGATACTCACAAAATAAAAACATTTTGTATCAAGAACCATTGCAGGCATGCCATAGAAAACATTCTGCTTTTACTTTAGTTATTGTTTCTACTTACTAGTATCTACTAGCGCCATAATGCTGTCTGATCTGTGCCAGGTAGTGCCAAATGTGCTGACTCTTTGTTGTTATTCTCCTGCAAATAAAGTGATAGGATATTGGAAATGTTTCATAGCATCAGATGGCAGAATTGGCTGCCATGCCAGACTCTGTGTCAATACCCACTACCTACTAACTTTTGGCAAGAAACAAGCAGGTCAATGCTTTTGCATTCAATGTACACTATTAAGATGGTTTTATTAGAAACATCAACTCCTATGATGCGGGAATTATTTTCCTTGTGTTGTGATTTAACACAAGAGAGATCTTAGTTTTTTTTAAATATGCCTACAATTTTTTTGTAGTACATTGTGGGCCATTTATATGGATACACCTTAATAAAATGGGAATGGTTGGTGATATTCACTTCCTGTTTGTGGCACATTAGTATATGTGAGGGGGGAAACTTTTCAAGATGGGTGGTGACCATGGCAGCCATTTTGAAGTTGGCCATTTTGAATCCAACTTTTGTTTTTTCAATAGGAAGAGGGTCATGTGACACATCAAACATATTGGGAATTTTACAAGAAAAACAATGGTGTGCTTGGTTTTAACGTAACTGACACTCATAATGTTTTTCCAGCAAGATGGTGCACCACCACATTATGGGTGTCAGGTCCGAGCATTCCTAGATGAACAGTTTCCTGGAAAGTGGATTGGTCATCGTGGGCCAGTTGAATGGCCCCCAAGGTCTCCCGATCTGACCCCCTTAGACTTTTATCTTTGGGGTCATCTGAAGGCAATTGTTTATGCTGTGAAGATATGAGATGTGCAGCACCTGAAACTACGGATACTGGAAGCCTGTGCTAGCATTTCTCCTGCAGTGTTGCTATCAGTGTGTGAAGAGTGGGAGAAGAGGGTTGCATTGACAATCCAACACAATGGACAGCACATTGAACACATTTTATAAGTTCAGCTTGTAAATAACTCATGAAAGAATAAAGTTACGTTAAAACCAATCACATCATTGTTTTTCTTGTAAAATTCCCAATATGTTTGATGTGTCACATGACCCTCTTCCTATTGAAAAAACAAAAGTTGGATTCCAAATGGCCGACTTCAAAATGACCGCCATGGTCACCACCCATCTTGAAAAGTTTCCCCCCTCACATATACTAATCTGCCACAAACAGGAAGTTAATATCACCAACCATTCCCATTTTATTAAGGTGTAGCCATATAAATGGCCCACCCTGTATAGTGGGAATAGTGCCATTTGTGGAGTATCATTTGGGCTGATTCCAAATTGGAATGGCATTTGGAGACTTGAAAATGTTTTCTTGTTGTGGCTTTCCATTGCTCTATGGATATGGTGAAGTTTAATTCCTTTTCCTAAAATTCCACTGTGGATAGTTTGACACAGTTTTTCAAGATGATGTTGACATTCATCTAACATATGTAGGGGATTTGATGTGCGTATATAGGACCTAGGTTTGAGGGAAAAAGGTTGCTTAGGGATAAAAGAATACAATTTTTTAGCTGACATAGTTCCATTTTTAATGCCATTGGCAAAGAATATTTGGCACATCCAGCGCATAAAGTGAGCAAAGTGCAACTTTATCAATGAAGCAGAGATTGAGATCTGTGTGAATCCATTCAACCTGCTGTCTATTGCGTGTTAAAGGTGATTGTATAAAGAGTTTAGAAGCTATTTCTAATTCTTTTTTAAGATTTTCAACATGAGATGTCTGCTCTTTTTTTCTATTGAGAAGCATACTGAATGATATAGCCCCAAATCACTGTGTGAAGGTCTTGCCTGCAGTTTTGTGTTAGTGAAATATTTAATCTCTTTGCTGCAATGGTTCTGCTAGATCTGTGATTTCATTCACATGTTCTGCTGGCTTCTGTGTTCACCTATGGGTGTCTCCTGCTCTACTGTGGATTTATATCCCTTTCACTTCTATCACTTCCTGGACCACCTCCCAGTTTGCTTCCCTATAAATAAACATTGCAGCCCAAGTTGCCTGAGCAACTTCATGGTTTCTCTGTGCTCCTGGTTTGTATGAGTATCACTTATATTCTGTAAAAAGTGCAGCGCTATCACTGATTAATCATTCATATAAACAACATGAACCATATGTATCAAACAAAGTCCTATAAGTAATAATCCAAACTGATGAAAGAACATATATGTGTCCATCAGAGTCCCATAGGTTTTGATCAAAATATGGGAAAGAATCAGGCCAGAAAAATCCAGAAACAGGGAAAGGCGATACAAGTGTAGGGCGGCTCTTCAGTGTGCATAGACTGACTCCCAGATATTCACACAGTGCAGATAGTCTCCACCACCAAGGTTTGTCAAGCCCCACACCTTATCTATCCGACCCTCTGCGGATCAGATCAGCCTCTAGACACCTCCAACAGGAAACAGCTGAGATGATGAACTCTTCAGCATGAGCTGTGCTCCCTCATGTTGCTCATTGCCCTTGGTGGTGGAGACTATCTGCACTGTGTGAATATCTGGGAGTCAGTCTATGCACACTGAAGAGCCGCCCTACACTTGTATCGCCTTTCCCTGTTTTTGGATTTTTCTGGCCTGACTCTTTCCCATATTTTGATCAAAACCTATGGGACTCTGATGGACACATATATGTTCTTTCATCAGTTTGGATTATTACTTATAGGACTGTTTGATACATATGGTTCATGTTGTTTATATGAATGATTAATCAGTGATAGCGCTGCACTTTTTATTGCTTACAGTAGCCATTGTGCTTATGTTTGCTGATCTTTCAAGCCCTCAAATTGCTGGTGTCATGGCTGATTGTTAGTCTGGAGCGAAATGACAACGGCAGATTTAAATAAAGGTTAAGAAAGCTCCATCCTTGGAAGATATACATAAACTCTACTGGAGTACAGGTTCACTTTAAAAAGAATTCAAGGTATGGCTTTTTTGCATAATTTCATTGGTCCCGATTGGACCATGTAAATATGCATATACCATAACTGTGGGATCCCTCTAGAAACTGAAGTAGACACCACTACTCCAGTAGCTTCTTGGCCCCATACCCAGCTGCTGTCCTGTTGCATTATGGACACAGGAGGATGAGGGGGAGAGGCAGGGCAGTGACGTCATGCTCCCCCCTTAGTCCAATCGAAGAATGCTTGGCATTAATTAAGAAAATGCAAAGCATTTTATGAATGGTGCCCATGCCAAGGGGTTGCCCTCCTGTGCTCAGAACAAGGTGGTGGCGATCACTGAAGTAGGAATGACTACTACAGTGATATCCAGGTGCTGGAGGGATCCCACAGGTATATTATATGCATGACATATGCATAATTTCATTAAACCCCAGTATTATAAAATGTACTTCTGAAAAGTGTAATCAGCAATTGTTCAGCTGAACCTTTTCAAAATTCATGAGCATTCAAAAAGTGTGCATTAAAAATCAACAAACAATGCAACATTTTTGGGGAGCTCCTGTAAGTTCTGACTTTTGATATGATGGGGCCAGCCTGAGCACCTTCCTTTGATAATTCTACCAGGCATATTAAGATAGAAGGGTGGGCCCTGGTGGCTCTGGCATGTAAGCTAAGGGTGCCCAGGCAACAGCACAAGCAAATATAAAGCAAAAGCAAGCTTTGAAGTAAATCTTTGGTCCCTTTCCCTCACAATACTTTTTGTAAATCAGAGTTGTCAAAAATAATACTGAAATAGGGATTCAGTTCAGAACATCCAAATTCATTAAATTTCGTCTGAATCTAATGTTATCCAAATTTCAGAATAAAAGTCATTCTAAAGGTTGTAATTAACCACTTAAGGACCGGAAGGATTTCCAGCTTTAAGACCGGAGCCCTTTTTGCGATTCGGCGCTGCGTCGCTTTAACTGACAATTGCGCGGTCGTGCGACGTTGTACCCTTTCCCGAGGCCAGAATTTCGACCTTTAGGAAGGCCAGGAATTCACCAATTAATGTTGGAAATCTTACTGAAAATAAGACTTTAAACCTATTGTAATCTAAGTCTGCTTTAAATTACTTAAACCTACAAGACTTGACTTAGGGATAAAGTCATAATAAAAACTGTTGAGACTAAATGTTTTTCATAACACTCCCTTTCCCTGGTTTCTAAATGAAGTTTCGAACGAAAACGAAATATAAACGAACACGACAACGGACCCGTGGGAATCGAATGTACGGTCTCGGTGGTCCCGGGTGGGAAGATAGAATTATACGGACCATC
>BLSH010176820.1:16505-37112 GCA_018402905.1 Glandirana rugosa | reverse complement strand
AAAAAAAATTCAATCTTTTTTTATTTATAGCACAAAAAATAAACCCCCTCCTAGTGATTAAATACCACCAAAAGAAAGCTCTATTTGTGTGAAAAAAAGGACGCAAATTTCATATGGGTACCGTGTTGCATGACTGAGTAATTGTCATTCAAAGTGTGATAGCGCTGAAAGCTGAAAAATGGCCTGGACAGGAAGGGGGTTTTCGTGCCAGGTACTGTTGTGGTTAAAGTGTGTGGGAAAAGCCTATTGCAGCCGCATAGAGCCATATTATTGTTCTAAAATGTAGAACAATAATATGGCTCTCTATGCGGCTGGAAGAACAGTAATATGGCTCTATGCCCCTGCAATAGGCTTTTCCCATACACTTTGAGGATGATTTTAGAACACTAATATGGCTCTATGCGGCTGAAACAGGCTTTTCCCACCACACTACCCGGGTAAAGCAGTGCAGTGACTGGTCTCCCATCAAAAAAATCGCACACATTTGCATCTCCATGCGACTTGAACCTGATGCTGTATATGCAACCTGTGCAAAAAGAGAAAGGCGTCAATTCACATAAATATAATCGCATTGCATGGGTTCATCGTTCAGGGGGCAATTTGCAGCAATATGGCCCAATGCATGGCATTGGTAGCACTGGATATGTTCTATACCCATTCCTTTCAAGGGTACCCAATACCTTCCTGGCTTTTTTGGCCAGTCTCCAGATCTAAAGCCCCCGGTCTCATCAATCTTATCAAAGTTCCCCAAGCCCCTGAACCCTTGAACAGTCTTACCGGGTCTGCTGGGTGCAACAAGTCCTCAGCAGCCATGTATCTCTCTCGATGAGGCCCACCAGTTGTCTTGCATTTTTGGGGTCCCCATGGCTGAACCATTTCCTCAAAGCAGGAGGGAGTGCCGTAGATAGTGGTCCATGACCACATGCTCCACAATCTGGGGACCTGGCAAAGTCTCTGGCTGTAGCCATTTCCTGGTAAGGTGAACTAGGTCAAACATCTGCGAATGGAGTGGCTTGTCGGTGCAGTAGGTCCACTGATGCACGCATTGGTTTCGGGCTGCCATGGTGACCCCCAGGAGTGCGAGTATCTCTGCTTTTAGATTCTCATAGTCCTGGGCCTTATCTGTTTCCAGATCGAAATAGTTTTTTTGGGGTTCACCTGTCAAGAATGGTGCGAACAGTCCCGCCCACTCTTCTTTTGTCACTCCTTTGCAAAGAGCAACTCTTTCAAAGGTCGTGAGGTACGCATCAACGTCATCCGCAGGTGTCATCTTCTGCATATGGTAAGAGGCGCGCACCAACTTTGGTTTCAATGTCATGGGAGGTGCGGGCCCCTTCTTTAATTCCAGCATGGCCTCCGCCAACTGTCGGTTTGTCTCCTGTTGTGCTGTGATAGCCTAGAGACTTTCCTCTCACTAAGCTGCAGTGGCTCCTGCGATGCAGAGGTTGCTTTCCTGCTAGCTGAGCTGCAATGGCCTGCCAAGTTGCCTCCTGCTGAGCCGCCTGTGGTGCTGCAGTAGCCTCTGGTTTCCAGCAGAGCTACATGTTGTGCTGAAATAGCCTGGCAACTCTCCTCTTGCTGAGCTGCAGCGGCCTCTGTGACCTGCTGAACTCCACCACGTATGGGAATTTGACTTGTGGGGATCATTTTTCAGAGGAAAAGATTCAGCATGGAGGTCAGTTTCTTTAAAATCTGGTGGCTTGCCAGGTTTATTGTCATAGGTTTGCAAGGTCAAAAACACATAAGAAAAAAAAAACAGAAAACAAAACCTTGCTGTCTGGCGCTAAACTATACAGTCGGGTTCTTCTATATACAGTGAGGGGCTGTCCCTGACACCCACAAAACATAAACACAGTGCAAACCTTTGCCTTTGAGTCCAAATTAGCACACAGAGCTCCCTCAGCTTTTTCCCTTTGAGATCCAGGATAGAGCTCTCCTCTGCTCTCTTCCTGGTCATTAAATGCAGGTGCAGAGGGGTTTGAGTGGACCAGAAAGTCTGGGCCGGAACCAGCCCTGCCACGGTGATCGCTAAAAATGATCGCATGCGAGACGACAAGAGTCACTCGCCCATTACGGTGCATTGCATAACGTCACTATATATATATATATATATATATATATATATATATATATATATATATATATAGCATCTGACAAAAGTGAGTACACTTGTTACATTTTCATAAATATTTTATTCTATCTTTTCATGTGACAACACTGAAGAAATTACACTTTGCTACAATGTAAAGTAGCGAGTGTACAGCTTGTATAACAGTGTAAATTTGCTGTACCCTCAAAATGAACTCAACACACAGCCATTAATGTCTAAACTGCTGGCAACAAAAGTGAGCACACCCGTAAGTGAAAATGTCTAAACTGGGCCCAATTAGCCATTTTGCCTCCCTGGTGTCATGTGACTCATTAGTGTTACTTGGTCTCAGGTGTAAATGGGGAGCAGGTGTGATAAATTTGGTGTTATCGCTCTCACTCTCTCATACTGGTTACTGGAAGTTCAACATGGCACCTCATGGCAAAAAACTCTCTGAGGACCTGAAAAAAAGAATTGTTGCTCTACATAAAGATGGCCTAGGCTATAAGAAGATTGTCAAGACCCTGAAACTGAGCTGCAGCATGGTGGTCAAGACCATACAGCAATTTAACAGGACAGGTTCCACTCAGAACAGGACTCGCCATGGTTGACCAAAGAAGTTGAGTGCATGTGCTCAGCATCATATCCAGAGGTTGTCTTTGGAAAATAGATGTATGAGTGCCCAAGAGGGAAAGTGCTGGAAAATAATGGTGGCCTCACAAAATATTGACACTTTGGACCCAATTTGGCATTTTCACTTAGGGTGTACTCACTTTTGTTGCAAGCGGTTTAGACATTCATGGCTGTGTTGAGTTATTTTGAGGGGGCAGCAAATTTACAGTTATACAAGCTGTGCTCTCACTACTTTACATTGTAGCAAAGCGTCATTTCTTCAGTGTTGTCATATGAAAAGATAGAGTAAAATATTTACAAAAATGAGAGGGGTGTACTCACTTTTGTGAGATACTGTGTGTGTGTGTATATATATATATATATATATATATATATATACACATAGTATATATAAAAAAGGAAATGTACATGTGAGTGAGTACACCCCTAAGTGAAAATGACCAAACTGGGCCTAATTATCCATTTTCCCTCCCGGGTGTCATGTGACTCATTAGTGTTACAAGGTCCCAGGCGTCAATGGGGAGCAGGTGTGTTAAATTTGGTGTTTTCGCTCTCACTCTCTCATACTGGTTACTGGAAGTTCAACATGGCACCTCATGGAAAAGAACTCTCCGAGGATCTGAAATAAAAAATGGTTGCTCTACATAAAGATGGCCTAGGCTATAAGAAGATTGTCAAGACCCTGAAACTGAGCTGCAGTACGGTGGGCAAAATCATACAGCAGTTTAACAGGACAGATTCCACTTAGAACAGGACTCACCATGGTTGACCAAAGAAGTTGAGTGCATGTGCTCAGCATCATATCCAGAGGTTGTCTTTGGAAAATAGATGTATGAGTGCTGCCAGCATTGTTGCAGAGGTTGAAAGATGATGCACTAGAAAGACTGCAAAAAGTTTGCTGAAGACAAGCAGACTAAGGACAAGGATTACTGGAACCATGTCCTGTGGTCTAATGAGACCAAGATAAACTTATTTGGTTAAGATGGTGTCAAGCGTGTGTGGCGGCAACCAGGTAAGGAGTACAAAGACAAGTGTGTCTTGCCTACAGTCAAGCATTGTGGTCGGAGTGTCATGGTCTGGGGCTGCATGAGTGCCGCCGGCACTGGGGAGCTACAGTTCATTGAGGGAACCATGAATGCCAACATGTACTGTGACATACTGAAGCAGAGCATGATCCTCTCCCTTTGGAGACTGTTCTGCAGTGCAGTATTCCAACATGATACCGACCCCAAACACACCTCCAAGACGACCACTGCCTTGCTAAAGAAGCTGAGGGTGAAGGTGTTGGACTGGCCAAGCATGTTTCCAGACCTAAACCCTATTGAGTATCTGTGGGGCATCCTCAAATGGAAGTTGGGGGGGTGCAAGGTCTCTAACATCCACCAGCTCCGTGATGTCCTCATGGAAGAGGACTCCAGTGGAAGAAGAATCCAGTGGCAACCTCTGAAGCTCTGGTGAACTCCATGCCCAAGAGGGTAAAGGCAGTGCTGGAAAATAATGGTGGCCACCCAAAATATTGACACTTTGGGCCCAATTTGAACAATTTCTCTTAGGGGTGTACCCACTTCTGTTGCCAGCGGTTTAGACATCAATGCTTGTCTGTTGAGTTATTTTGAGGGGACAGTAAATTTACACTGTTATACAGGCTGTACACTTACTACTTTACATTGTAGCAAAGTGTAATTTCTTCAGTGTTGTCACATGAAAAGATGTAATAAAATATTTACAAAAATGTGAAGGGTGTACTCACTTTTGTGAGATACTGTATATACTAGGCTGTATATATATTCTCTCACTGCCTGTATATAGGCTACACTGCCTACACTGCCTATATATAGTCTACACTGAATGCAGAGTGTATATATATACTACTGGAGGATCGTTTTCTTACACAGATGTGGATACTAATCGGATTCTACAAGGTACAGTGGGATCTAGAAGTTTTTTGTTGGACAACTTTGCTTCCCAATTAACAAGCAAATTGGAAAAGCTTTCACAGAAATCTATTTCTCTGGAGCTGCCTGAAGTCACGCTGGCAGAATACCACAGATCCCAACTCATCCCTAGGGGATCAAGAGTGCGGATAGTACCAACTTTGTTTTCCCATAACCCGGACTTCAAAACGAGATTTACACAAATTATTAATAAATGCTCTTTTGACCTTATCACTCTAACGGTCCAATTTCTCCAGGAGGAAAGAGTGGCTATTGCACAACAAATCTCAACTGTGGAAGCTCAACTGACTACCCTCATGAAATTGGAGGAGTTGTCCTCTATGAAACAGACTCTGGAGGATAAGCTTTACACCTTTAGAAAAAACATTGAGACCTGTAAAAGGGTGAAAATGGATCGGGACCGTGAGGATTTTGCAACCAATAAAGTGTACAATTGGGTGGAACCTAATTGCAATAGGACCAAGTTTTATTGCAGCAATCCCAATCTTACATCCTCAACTTCATCTATGGCCTCTTCGGGCTCATCTGCAGCAGCCTCGGACGGACATTTTTTTCCCAAGGACACTGCAAGCCTAAAAAAGGCGAGGCGGCCGAAGGAAGAAAAGGTATGGGACCCAAAGGCATAGCATCCCGTACCAGGAACAAGCAACGGACTTTAGACACACATGGGGTACATAATTTATTTAATTGTTTTATCACCATTACAGATCCAGGTGTTAAATAGGGGTTTAAATTCCTGTCCTAAAGAGAGACTGGACTCTTTTACTTTACAACAGGATCTATATAGGCTATTTAGACAGGTGAGACTTAAGGCACATTACTCCTGTAAACCTTCTGTGAACACCACCAGTGCTTTGGAATTATCCATTAACAATTTGGGACTACGGAATAGGAGCCGATTTGTACCTCCTACCTCTTATCCTGCGGTGGAGTTGTTCATAAGTAGGGTTGAAGATGAGATTAATACATTTTTACAAGATGATAAGAAACGTGAATGTATACCTAATAATCTTTCTGTAGAGGAGAAACGTATCTTTTATTTTCAATAGATTTTTATTAAATTTTGAAAGACAAAAGGAAAATGTCCACATCCACATTTATCAGTTTGGAGAAACGTATCTTACATGATTTATCTACACAGCAGGAAAACAGGATCAAGCCTGCCGACAAGGGGGGCTTGATCGTGATTATGAATACCACCCAATATGAACAGGAAATTTACAGACAGTTGTCAGATACTAAGATCTATAAGCGCCTTGATGGTAACCCTGTTGTTAAAGTCTCCAATAGGATTAGACATATTTTGACAGCTGCAGTATATAATGGTATAATTGATAATGATACAAAAAAGTTTCTTACTGCTGACTTCCCTATAACACCTGTCTTTTATGTGTTGCCTAAGGTCCACAAGGACCCCATTAATCCAACTGGGCGTCCCATAGTGGCCAGCACTGAGTCAATTACCACACCGCTTGCAAAGTATTTAGATAAATATTTAACTCCTTTTGGTTACTCAGACTCGCTCTTATATTAGAGATACTCAGCATTTTCTGGAATTAATTGAGAATTTACACTGTTGTCCTGACTCCCTGCTTGTCACTTGGGACGTGACCAGCTTGTATACCAATATCCCTCATGATCTAGGGATTGAAGCCTGCCGGCGTCTATTGGTTCAATCTAAAAAATATAACACTATGGAAGTCTCCTTTTTATTGCAGTTGTTAACCATTGTGTTGGAAGATAATTTCTTCTTATTTAAGGACATGCACTACAACTGACAGGCACGGCGATGGGCTCAAATGTCGCCCCCCCCATACGCGAATGCATTTATGCATATGATAGAGATGGCTTTCAGGGGAGGGCTGGCAGCCTTAGGTCTGAGGGGCAAGTCCAGTCAAGTGGCCCAGTGAACCACCGAATCAGCTCACCATCCATGCCCACCTGGTTTTATAACGGATATTGATCTTATGAAGCAAGACAAATATGATACAATGTGGTAACATAATTTAATGTTAAAAGCAACAAAGGAGGTTTAACAAAAATAATGCATCAATGTAGCCCATCAGTGCCCACCAATGTAGCCTCACCAGTGCCCATCAGTGCAGCCTCACCAGTGCCCATCAGTGCAGCCTCATCAGTGCCCATCAATGCAGCTGCACCAGTGCCCATCAAATGAAATCTGATCAGTGCCCATCAATGCAGCCTCGCCAGTGCCCATCAGCGCAGCCTGGTCAGTGCCCATTAATGCAGCCTCACCAGTGCCCATCCAATGCAGCCTGCAATGCAGAGAGAGGAGAGCCGCTGGATTACAGAGCGGGGATCTCCCACTTACCTGGCGTGGCTGCTGTCATATGAGGTCCCGCCTCCTGGACCCGCTCCTATGGTAGACATCACCAGTGTGCTGTCTATTATAGAAGCTGGTTCGGGAGGTAGGACTTTGTAAGTGAGAGATCCGCGCTCTGTGTAATTCGGCGATACCCTCTGAGGCAGCCCAATGGGCCTAGCGGGATCCATGGTAGGGCCGGCCCTTGGTGCCCCCCTTTGCCTGTAGTTAGTTGGTGGCTGTGTTCCTGGCCCCTACTTCCTTCCACCACAAGAAGAAAAAAGTGTGAGTGGCCAGCGGCCATCTGCCATTTTGAATGTAACTTAGGGTGGCCTGGGGGGGCAATTGCCACCCTGCCCCCTGGCCCAGCCCTCCCCTGACGGCTTTCATCTATAATTGTCATCTTTTCACCAGCAATTGTTTTGCTTGGTATAGATTTATAGATGACGTGTTCGCTGTATGGGGGGGCGACCTTGAGTCCTTACTTTTGTTAAATTTTTACCTGAATAATCTTATTCCTAGACTGAGATTTACTGTGTGTGCCAGTAGAACTGATTTCCCTTACCTGGATATCTTACTTAACATACGTCAGGGCAGAATTGATAGTGATTTGTACAGAAAGCCTACAGACAGGAACACACTTCTCCATTATAGTAGTTTCCATCCCCTCGGGGGTCTTTAAGTCTATCCCACGTTCCCAGTTTAAACAGGTATCAAGAATTGTGAATGATGAAGATAAGTGTGAATTACGGCTCAAAGAAATGCAACATAAATTACAGCAACGGGGATACCCCATCCAAGTATTGAAGAGAAAGCAGTATGAGAGGCCAATTAAGAGGAATAGGGGTTCCGTCAGTTGGCTGCCATTAATTTCACAATATCACCCATTTTCACGGCAAGTTTTTAATATCATCAAAAAACATTGGCCTATCCGGGGTGAACAATACCCCTCAGTCACTGAGTTTACTCACCCTCCATTGCCCTCTTATCGCAAAGGTAAAACTTTGTACAATCATTTAGTAAGAGCTGACCAATATCGCGCCCCTTCCCCCTCTACTACTTTCCTTGGACCTAGAAGTAAGGGATCTTTCCCTTGCTTAAATTGCATTCACTGTTCTAATATGATTAAGGGTAGTTATTTTTCCACCCCCATAAAGGTTTTAACATCCCCATTCGGTCATATTATACCTGCCAGTCTTCTTTTGTCATATATATTATCAAATGCCCGTGTGGGCTGGTGTATGTGGATGAGACTGCCCAAAAGGTTAAGGAAAGAATTGCTAGGCACAAGTATGCATTAGGGATAAATTAGATCAACCACTGGCTAGGCATTTTGTTGAACACCGCCATTCAAGTTCACAGCTTAAATACATGGTTATTGATGATGTCCCACAGAATAGAAGGGGAGGCGATAGAGAACTCACCCTTAAACGACGTGAGGTATCATGGATACAGCGTTTGGGCACACTGCACCCCAAGGGGTTAAATTCGGATTACGACTTATACCTCTTTTTGTAAATGACCACTTGCGATATTCAGGTTTTTGCTTTCTTTATTATATATATTTGGTTATTTTTCAATGTTTATTTTTTTTACTGGCCCTTGGATTGTTATAACAATATGCAATATGTCTCTTTGTACATTTTGATGATTTATACATAAAATTCCCCTCCTTTCCCCTTTTTTTTATCTACAGATCTCCGGTAATCTTTCCGATTTGCACTCATAGTGTGTGGGTCGATCAACCTTTTTCATCTCCATTGACACATTACTATTTGTTATCTTTAAAGAGTCTAATTGAGTAATTGGTTCCACATGTATTCTTAGAGCTATATACTATTGTTTGTGACTAGTGCAGTTGTCTGTGTTAGTTGGCTGAAGAAGGGTGTTATCTGTTGTAGCCCGAGACCGAGACCGTTCTTTGTAACACATGAGGACTTGTATTTGATTTTACATTTGGATACAATAAATTATTGTGCAGCAATCCCTTCGTCTTTCTATATATATATATAATATAAATACAGTTGTGCTCATAGGTTTACATACCCTGGCAGAATTTATGATTTCTTGACCATTTTTCAGAGAGTAGGAATGATAACACGACAACTTTTCTTTCTCTCATTGTTAGTGTTTGTCTGAAGCCATTTATTATCAATCAACTGTGTTTACTCTTTTTAAATCATAATGACAACAGAAACTACCCAAATGACCCTGATCAACAGTTTACATACCCTGGTGATTTTGACCTAATAACATGCACACAAGTTGACACAAAGGGGTTTGAATAGCTAATAAAGGTAACCATCCTCACTTGTGATCTTTTTGCTTGTAATTAGTGTGTGTGAATAAAAGGTCAATGAGTTTCTGGACTCTTTTTTTTTTATCCCGGATCAGCTTCGCCTTTCGGCCCGTACTTTGACAGACCTCATACTTCCACTTATAATTTCACACTTTACGTGTCATCATGAAGTGACGTCACATCATGTCCGGTCTCCCTTGTGAATCATTATTCTTCTTTTTGAAATGTGTCCATCCCTCCCACTTCTCTATCCCGTCCTCTATGTCCTCGTCTTCTCTATTTTTCAGGGACTCCATGTTTCTCACCTCCTCTACCCTGAGACACCATTCCCTCATTGTTGGTGTTTGTGTTATTTGCCAGTATTTTGGGATCAGGCCCTTTGCTGCGTTCAGTAAATGTGGTACTATCGTCCTCGTATATTGTTTAATGGGCTTGTCTGTCCCATGGAACAGGCAAGTCCAGGGATCTGTTTGTATCTCTATTCCAGTTATTTCTTTACTCAACTCCAATAACTCCCTCCAATATTTCTGTATCCCCAAGCAGTCCCACCATATGTGCGTCATTGTCCCCTTGGCCTTACATCCCCGCCAGCACCATGCCGACCTTTCCGTTTGGATCTTTGACATTCTATCCGGGGTGAGGTACCAACGTGAGAGACATTTATATTTCATCTCCCACATGTTACTGTCTATTGCAGACTTAAATACCGGCTTCATTATCTTTACCAGTGAGTGCTCCCCCACCTGTTGACCCAATTCCTTTTCCCATCTATCGATGCATGGCGGCCTCTCCTCTCCCCCCATTGCCACCAGTATTTTATATAATTTTGACACCCCCCCTTTTTTTTCCCGGGTCATACATATTTTTTCCAATTGTGTCAATTCTTTTTCTGTTCTTAATGGTTGGGGCAACGAGGTCACAAAATGCCTTAGTTGGTGATACCGCCATGCATCGATTTCAAGGAAATCTCCTTTTCGTCTTAATTCCTCTTGTGTAGCTATTTTTCTTTCCGTTAATATGTCCTTAAGTTTTATCGTATCGGTTTTTATCCATTTCCCAAACCATTCTTTTTTCCCTGGTGCAAAATAATTAGTTTCGTACAGTGGAGTGTATGGAGAATTACATTTCTAGTTATTTTGTGCAAAAATTTTATCCCACTCTTTAAATACTGTGTGTGTCAAATTACTTGTGTCCTTGTCCAAGTCCCTATAATCCCGTGGGATCCATACCCCTTTCCCTAAATGGCTCCTGCTCATTGTGTTTTACAATCTCTCGCATTTTTTATCTGTGGGGTTAACCCACTCTATCACCCGTGATACTAAATTTGCCGTGTAATATTTTTTTATATCTGGTACTGCTAAACCTCCCCTACTTTTTTCTTTACTCAAGACTGAAAATGTAATCCTTGGTCTCTTATTTTTCCATATAAATTTAGCAATCAGTTTTCTCATTACATGGAAAAATACTTGCGGGATTTCAATTGGTAACATTTGAAATTTATATAAAATTTTGGGTAGTATTACCATTTTTACCGTGTTCATCCGCCCAAACCAGGACAGTGGTCTATGTATCAATTTGTTGATTTCATCTTTAATTTCATTTATTAAGGGGATAAAATTCAATTGGTATATTTTTTCCCTTTCCGCCGCTAATGTGATACCTAAATATTTTATTCCCTGGTTTTTCCATTTGAATGGGAAGTCTCTTTGTAGTTCTGCTCTCTTGTGTTCCTAAATTGATACTTAGAATCTCTGATTTATCTTTATTTATTTTAAAGTTTGATAATTTTCCATATTGTTTAATTACTTCCATTACATTTGGGATAGTTGTCTTAGGTGAACTAATATATAACAGCATATCATCTGCGTATGCTGCTATCTTGTGTTCCTCTTCTCCAATACTAAACCCTTTTATCTCCTGGTTGTTCCTAATTACTGCCCATAGTGTCTCCATATATAATATAAACAACAATGGGGACAAAGGGCACCCTTGGCGTGTGCCATTCTTCATTTCAAATACCGAGGACAATTTCCCATTTACTTTTATTCTGGCCTTAGGGCTCTTATACAGTGCCATGATCCATTGGATCATCCTCTTCCCCAGTCCGACACTTTCCAATGTCTGATTCATGAACCCCCAGTCTACTCTGTCGAAGGCCTTTTCGGCATCTATCGACAGCAGCAGACAGGGGGCTCCTCCTCTCTCTATTGTCTGGGTCAATAGTAGAGTTCTTATCCCATTATCCTTCCCTTCTCTACCTGGCACGAACCCTACCTGATCCTCATTGACCACATTCTTTATTACTCCTTTTAGCCTAGTGGCCAGGATTTTTGAAAACAATTTGGTGTTGGCATTTAACAATGAAATTGGTCTGTAACTTGAGCATAATGTTTTATATTTTCCTTCTTTTGGGATCATTGAGATTGTTGCCAACAATGCCTCATTTCTCACCTCCCATTTATCTCCTATCCCATTCATATATGTGCACATTTTCGGGATGAGTATCTCCTTAAATTTCTTATAATAAAACACGGGGAACCCATCTGGACCAGGGCTTTTCCCTGGTGCAGTGTTTTATCAAAGCTATATGTATCTCCTCTACTGTAATGGGGGCTTCCAAATCTAGTACCTGTTCTGTTGTTATTTGGGGTAAATTAGCTTTTTGCAGGAATTCTCTAATTTTCGCTCCTCTAAGTCTTTCTACTCCTACATTTTCCTCCTGTTTTATTGTATATAGTGATTTATAATATTTTTTAAAGCTTTCGCTATTTCCGTTGTCTTATAAACCATTTCTCCTGCCTTATTCTGTATCTTTTCTATGTAGTTTACAGATTTATTTTTCTCCAGGACCCTGGCTAGAGTCTTTCCAATTTTATTACCTCCTGTGTATCTCTCTTTTTTTATTCTGTTAAATGATTTCCTTGTTTCCTGTTCCATCAGTTCCTTAAGCTCGTCTCTTTTAATGACCAGAGCTTGCAGTGTACCCGGTAAGGTGTCCCTCTTATGTTTTTGTTCTAAATCATATATTTGTTTTCTTATTTCTATTATCTTTCTTTCCCGCTCTTGTTTTTCCCTTGCACCCATAGCCATCAAGATCCCCCAGATAGAGGCCTTGTGAGCCTCCCACAGGGTTGGCACCGATACTTCTCCTGTACTGTTCAATTCGAAATATTTACTAATTTCTCCTTCTAATTTTTTAACATTGTCTTTCCCTCTTAATAATTCCTCATTTAGCCTCCACTCACTCCTGTCCTTTCTTTTATCCCTTATGGAGCTCATTGTCATGCTAACTGGTGCGTGATCTGATAGTGTTATTTCTATTTCCATTTTTACCACTTGATCCAGGGCCCTATGTTCTACCAGCACATAATCGAGTCTAGAATACGTCCTATGCACAGGGGAGTGGAACGTATAGTCTTTACTCCTTGGGTGATATGCCCTCCAGGCGTCTATTAATTGACATTGGAACAATTTTTTTTTAATCTCTTCAGCTGTGCGCTCCGAATCTCCCGTACCCGGGATGTACTGTCTATTTCCGGGTCTAGCGGGAAATTAAAATCTCCTGCAATTATTACCATCCCCTTTTTGAATTCCATTAATTTGCCTAATACCCCTATCAAAAAATCAGCTGGTTTCCAATTCGGGCAGTACACATTTGCCAGAGTAATTTCCTTGTTGTCCATCCTTCCCCTAAGGAAAGATATCTCCCTTCTGGGTCGGCCACTCTTTCCTCCAGGGTGAATCGGACCTTCCTGGAGAATCCTGTGGCAGCGGGTGGGAAAAAAGACTTCACAGAAGAAAAAGTCATAGAGGGGGTGGAGGGGAATAGGGAGGGGTAAGGGAGGAAGAAGAACAGTAAGAACATTGTGACGGACCTGGATCTGCGAGATGCATTAGCCAGAGGATGCCCCCACAGTGGGGAGGATCCTCCGGTTGGGGGTATATGTGGAGCTTGACCCTCGGGGGTAAAACTGGGAGCAGTTTTAACTAGCCCTACTAGTCGGTGAATCCCCCTGATATCATACTGGGAAGTCCCTTGAGTATAATTTTATATTGGTATTATGGGAAATATGAGTCTCTTGTAGAAACGCTATTCCTGTCCCATATCGTTTTAGCTCTTGTAATATTTTTATGTCTTTTCGTTGGTGTGTTCATTCCCCGTGTATTATATGTCAAATACCTAATTTCAGTCATTCTGCATTCTTTTTCTTCCTGTCCTCCCTCCCCCCCATCTAGGGGGGGGGGGGCGGGGGCCGTGGGCACAGAGCGTCCCCTTTCCAACTCCACTTGTTATCCTGCGGTGTCCCCTTTTCCCTAATTCTTCTTTATTGCCAGAACCTACCCTCCCTCCCTTGCCCCAACTCCCCCCTCCTCTCTCCATCAGGGTATTAGGCCTCATCTCGACCCTTTACCTGGCGAACCTTCTAAAGGAAAGAAAAAATTTGCTCCCAGTTTTACCCCCGAGGGTCAAGCTCCACATATACCCCCAACCGGAGGATCCTCCCCACTGTGGGGGCATCCTCTGGCTAATGCATCTCGCAGATCCAGGTCCGTCACAATGTTCTTACTGTTCTTCTTCCTCCCTTACCCCTCCCTATTCCCCTCCACCCCCTCTATGACTTTTTCTTCTGTGAAGTCTTTTTTCCCACCCGCTGCCATGGTTGATCTTCTCCAGTCAATATCCTTCCACTTTCCCCTCCGGACCATCCATCCATTTCCGGCATCTGTATGTCCAATTTTTTACAGAAGTCTTCAGTTTCTTCTGGAAATCTCAATTTTGCGGATCTCCCATCTTTCTTTCCTATGAGACAGGCTAGAAACCCCCAAGTATAGTAGATATCCTGCCTTCTCATCTGTTCTAATAAGGGCTTCAGTAATCTTCTTCTTGTTCGAGTCTCTTTGGCTAGGTCAGCAAATACTTTCACTTCTGTTTCTCCATATTTCACCGGGGATCTTGTTCGTACTTTTTGCCATATTTGTTCCTTGTCATTAAATTTGTGAAATCGGGCTATCACATCTCGGGGTATTCTCCTGGTCCTCCAATCTATATCGTATATTACATTGCTCCATCTGTAGATTATACATCTGCTCATTTAATTTCCTTATTTCCTCCGCTTGTTTTTCCACTCTCTCCTCTGTTTCTTCTACCCTTTTGAGAATCTGTCCCAGGTCTGTACGCAAGCCCATTATATCTCCTTTAAGTGACACTTCGAGCTTCTGGAACATTTCAGCCATTTCAGATTTTGTTGGCAATAATGTGCTTGCTTGCTGCTCTTCCTCAAGGTCAAGCCCCTTATTTGTTAACCCCGTAACCCCCGAGGTCTCTGTTCCCATCTACTGTCTCTTTAGGGTTCCATTATTGATTGGCTCCTTTTGCTTATTTTTTGCTCCAAGTTGCTTTTCCAGGCTTTCTAGCCGATTCTCCTGCACCATGTATTTTTTGATGGTACTTGGGCTAGCGCTGACCTTTGGGGGTTTACCCCTGCCCCTTTTACCGGTTTACCCCTCATTTTGTCTTTTATTTTTGGGGTGTGCTCCCCTCCTACTTATGTTCCTGGCAGATGTGGGGGTAGGCGCCTATTTTATACCTGTCTGTTTCTCTACCCATTTACCGAGATGCAAACAGTCACATAAACTTCAAAAAGTTTTTTTTTTCTCAGAAAAAATAGACTGGAATAGATAAGCAATTTGAGACTCACCGATCCTTTGGTGTACTTCTTGCCGGCACGGAGGAATTCAGAAAAAATAGATAGAGAGACTTACATTTATTCCTGTTGGGTTCGTCTACTGCTCTTTCCTCCTTCTCTTCCTTTCCCCTTCTCCCTTTTTCTCCATGAGCTTCTGCTCATTTACTTAGAAATGTGTTGAAGATGGGAACAGGGAAAAAAAACAAATTTCAGAGTGAGATACCGTTGTGGAGGGGTAATATTTAATATCGCTGAGCGTGGCTGAAGGGAGAGATTATCGATATCATCACTGTTATCCTGGTAAGCCAGCCTCCGTCTGGGTGTCCAGATCCCTGTCCACCCAGCCAGAGACGGCACCCCCGCTCCTCCTCCCACTGCCTCCCAACCTGCTTCTTCCCTTCTGGGAAATTTGAAACTGCCACCACTTTCTACAACTCCCCCTGCCGCCGCGTTACGTCCGAGCTCCTCCCCCCCATTGGTGAGCTTCTTTCCATAATGATTTCCTTTTGGAGTTTCTGGACTCTTGGCAGACCCTTGCATCTTTCATCCAGTGCTGCACTGATGTTTCTGGATTCTGAGTTATGGGGAAAGCAAAAGAATTGTCAAAGGATCTGCAAGAAAATGTAGTTGAACTGTATAAAACAGGAAATGGATATAAAAAGATATCCAAGGAATTGAGAATGCCAATCAGCAGTGTTCAAAATCTAAACAAGAAGTGGAAAAGTAGGTGTTCTGTTGAAACCAAACCACAGTCAGGTAGACCAATAGAATTTCAGCCACAACTGCCAGGAAAATTGTTCTGGATTCAAAGAAAATCCCACAAATAACTTCAGTACTCTCTGAAAACACGTGGTGTGGTTGTTTCAAGACGCACAATAAGGAGGCACTTGAAGAGAGATGGGCTGCATGATCGAGTTACCAGAAGAAAGCCATTACAACGCAAATGCCACAAAGTATCCCGCTTACAATACGCCAAACAGCACAGAGACAAGTCTCAAACTTTCTGGCACAAAGTCATTTGGAGTGAGATCAAAATTGAGCTTTTTGGCCACAACCATAATTGCTACATTTGGAGAGGAGTCAACAAGGCCTGTGAAACACGGAGGTGGATCGCTGATGTTTTGGGGATGTGTGAGCTACAAAAGCACAGGAAATTTGGTCTAAATTGATGGCAAGATGAATGCAGTATGTTATCAAAAATACTGGAGGAACATATGCATTCATCAGCCAGGAAGCTGCGCATAGGACGTACTTGGACATTCCAACATGACAATGACCCAAAACACAAGGTCAAGTCAACCTGTCATTGGCTACAGCAGAATAAAGTGAAGGTTCTGGAGGGGCCATCTCAGTCACCTGACCTCAGTATTATTGAGCCACTCTGGGGAGATCTCAAATTTGCAGTTCATGCAAGACAGCCCAAGAATTTCCAGGAACTGGAGACTTTTTGCCAAGAGAAATGGCCAGCTTTACCATCTGAGAAGATAAAGAGCCTCATCCACAAATACCACAAAATAATTCAAGCTGTCATTGATGTTAAAAGGGGCAATATATGGTATTAAGAACTGGAGTATGTAAACTTTTGATCAGGGTCATTTGGGTAGTTTCTGTTGTCATTATGATTTAAAAAGCGGAAACACAGTTGATTGATAATAAATGGCTTCAGCCAAACACTAAAACGTGAGTGAAAGGAATGTTTTTGTGTTCTCATTCATATTCTCTGAAAAATGGCCAAGAAATTATAAATCCTGCCAGAGTATGTAAACTTATGAACACAATTTTATATAAATATATATATATATATATATATATATACTAGACTGTACATATATATTCTTACACTGCCTGCACTGCCTGTATATAGCTCGGACTGTCTACACTCTATACAGCTATCTGTATAATAAACTACCTAAACGCCGCTAACTAACTATCCACGCTGTGAATGGCCAAAGCATGCAGGTCGTGTGTATGCTTTGGCCAATCGGTGGGCAGCATTTCCCCACGATTTCTTTTTTTGTTTTTTTTTTTTCAAATCTTTTATTTAACCAAAGGTATGAGACAGAGACCACATCAAAGCACAAGACATGAAGTGTATCAAAACGAATATAGTTAGGCAGGGATAACATTAACAATTAACAAGTAACACTTCCCATGGCAGCAAATGATCCGAGGTAGAGGTTCCGCCTCACCCTACATTTTCCATTCAGATCAAGGAAAAAAGAAATAGGAACAGAAATAGTAGAAGAACACTAGAGAAAGAGAAAAAAGCCTAGAACTGGTAGCAGAGAGGGAGAGGGAGCGTAAGACGAGAGGGAAAAGAGAGAGAGGAGGGGGAAGAGGAGAAGAAAAAAAAAAGGGGGGGGCCCGGAGAGGGGTGGGGAACACGACCCGTAAACAGGTACTTCACGTAATAAAAGGAGGGGGATGTGCTGCATAGTTACCCAACTGTATCAGACTCGAAAAGTGCCTTCCCCTCCTCAGAGAAGACAAACAGGTTCCATAAGGTCCAGGTCTTCTGATACCGTTCCTGTTGGTGTCTTGCTGATAGGACCAGGTCTTCCAACTTATTTATTTCTTCTACTTTCCTAATGCACATGCCCACCGTCGGCGGGAGCCGCGACTTCCACAATAAGGGAATGCACAGCTTCGCCGCATCGAGCAAATGTCTAACTACCAATTTTTTGTAAATCTTTGCCGGAATGCCCATATTATGTAGGAGAAAGAACGCGGGTCTTCAGGTATGATCTTCTCCGTAAACTTTTGTGTGATTTCGCGTATTGACTTCCAGAATTGCTCGAGTTTAGAACAGGACCAGAAGATGTGTAGTAATGTTCCTCTGTCACCCTGGCATCGCCAGCAGTTATCTGAGGATGAGTCAAAGATCTGATGTAGCCTCGATGGTGTATAGTACCCTCTCGACAGGATTTTAAAGTTCGTCTCTTGTATTTTGGAACAGATGGAGGACTTATGGGTGAATCTTAGGATGTGAGTGCATTGTGAAGGGCTAAAGGTGCGGTTTAGGTCTCGCTCCCACTTCAGCAGGCCGGGGGGTTGGTGGTCATCGGGTGGAGTGATTATTAGGCCATAGGCCTTTGAAAGGGTGTGTGCTATCGTGCCCTCTCCGCTACAGAGTTCCTCCAATGGGGTAGGGCGTGTGCGAAAATGATCCGGGGTGGGTAGCGACTTTAAAAAATGAGTCAATTGACTAGCTCTCAGGAAATCCAGCTGAAAGGGTCCAGAGGGATCTGTAAGGGCCGATAGCTGCGGCCAATCTCCGTTAGTGATAAAGTGTGATGCTTGGCAAAAGCCCTTAAGGGCCAGTCCCCGGAACTTAAAGTCTCTGTAGCCCGGGACAAATGAAGGGTTCTCCAGGATGGGGAAGAGTGGAGAACTCCCTGGGGTTAGGGAGGTCAAGGCAAAGAGGCGCGAGCAGACCGAAATTGTGGGTCCTATGAGAGGGTGTGATTTCAAGGAGCTTGGGATTGCGGGGTGACACCAGGGTGTTCGCAGTAATGGTATTTCGCGTTGTGCCTGTTCCAACCGTGTCCAAAGTTTCAGGTCTCGATGGCGCCACCAGTCTACCAGTCGGGTGATATGGGACGCCTGCTGATATTTACGGAGGTCCGGGAAAGCCAAACCTCCATGTATCTTCGGGAGGGAGAGTCCTTCAGAACCGTTTGCGCTTGCCTGAGATATCTGCTAGGGATCGAGATTGGGAGCGCCTGAAAAAGGTACAGGAATTTGGGGAGAATGCTCATTTTAGCTATACTACACCATCCCAGCCAGGAGTGCAAGCCTGTGTGCCATGTTTCAAGAAGGCGTCGGACCGTCTTTAGTAGTGGGGGGAAGTTCAGGTCGAAAAGTCTGTTGAGCTTTGAAGGGATGATTGTGCCTAGATATCGTAGCGCCGTATCCGACCATTTTAGTTTAAAACTCGTTTGCAATTGCGTAAGGGAGAGGGCGGGGACACCAACCCCCATGGCCTCGGACTTGGTGAAATTGACACATATGGCGCTTTATCAAATTTAAAAATCAAATTCCTGCAACAGATTTGGTAGGGAAATTAGAGATTTTGTGAGGGAGAACATCATGTCATCGGCATACGCCGAGACTTTATGTTGACTCCTTCCTACCGTGATTCCTGAGATGTCCGAGTTTAGACGAACTCTGCACAGAAAGGGCTCAAGAGACAGCGCAAACAGAAGCGGGGACAGCGGGCAGCCCTGACGTGTGCCATTGGTGATGTTGAATGGGGTAGAGAGTACTCCATTCACCCCCACTTTAGCTGTGGGGGACGCATATATCGCCGAAATCCATTGCAGCATGTTGCGGCCCAGTCCTACCTTTTCCAAAACCGAGATCATGAAAGGCCAATGTACCCGATCAAAGGCCTTTTCGGCATCTGTGCCTAGGAAGATGCACGGGGTATTGGAAGTGTTGGCTACGTGGATGAGGTTAAGGACTTTGATAGTGTTGTCTCTGGCCTCTCTAGTGGGGACAAAGCCCACCTGATCTTGGTGAATCAGGTCAGGAAGGTATTGCTGTAGTCTAGACACCAAGATTTTAGTGAATAGCTTTAGGTCGGTGTTCAATAGGGAGATGGGTCTGTAGCTCCCGCAGGAGGAAGGGTCTTTCCCCTCCTTTGGGATCACAGAAATGTGGGCGAGGAGGGCGTCTCTGGGGAGGGGTGCAGTAGTTCCCAGACTATTAAACAGCTCGACCATATATGGGCCTAGCTGTGGGAGAAGCATTTTATAATATTGGATGGTGAAGCCACCCGGGCCTGGGGCTTTCCCCGTGTTAACCGACCTTATAGCCCGCTGCAGCTCAATTAATGTAATGGGTTCTTCCAGGGCGGTTGCCGCTTCTTCCGGAAGCTCCGGCATGTCAGCTGAGGCGATATAGTCGTTTATAGAAGCTGGGGAGGGAGGTTTGGTCTGGAGGTTGTATAGGGTGTCGTAAAATGCGCGGAATTCCTCCGCAATTTGTTTGGGGAGGTTAACCCGTTGCCCATTTCGTGAGTGAATCTGGGGGACATAATTCGCCAAGACCTGTGCCCGGAGGGATCGTGCAAGCGTCTTCTCACACTTGTTTCCCGCTTCGTATGCTACCCTACGACATACTTGTATTGCCACTTTTGCCTTGTAAAACAAAAGGTCTGTAATTTGTCTGCGGAGCTTCATAAGCTCCCTTTCTAAGTCTGTGGTGGGGGCATGTTTGTGTCGGCCTTCTACTGTCTGCAATTAAACAAAATGTTCCGTTTTCACCGTTATGTTCATACAGCATCCCATCGTATGCTTCGCCCTTTGTTCACACTCTTCTGCGAACGTGCTAGGGAGGCCCGTGTCCAGAACCGCTTAATACAGGGGGTCTAAGTGAGTGCTTTACCCGTTGCCCAATTGGAGGGGTTTGTTTAACGCCTCCTTAAGGCGCGTAAAATGCTGTGGGATATGTTGGAGGTCTGGTTTGGAGGGAGGGGTCGAAGATATTTGCTGATATAGCGGAGTCGACTGTACGGCCTCGAAGGCCTTCTTCGCCGTTGGCGGGACCTTCTTGGGTAATGTAATTAACTCGACGTCGCCCGATATTCCAGCCAATTGTGCCCCTTTCGGGGTCCGGGC
>BLSH010176820.1:0-16495 GCA_018402905.1 Glandirana rugosa | reverse complement strand
TTTTGCCTTGTAAAACAAAAGGTCTGTAATTTGTCTGCGGAGCTTCATAAGCTCCCTTTCTAAGTCTGTGGTGGGGGCATGTTTGTGTCGGCCTTCTACTGTCTGCAATTCCCGTAAGAGGGTTGTCAGTTGTTCCGTGCGTCTCTTCTTGATTCTCGACCCATGTTTAATAAGGATACCTCTGATGGTGGCCTTGTGGGCCTCCCATACCATCCCCATGTCACATTCCCCTGTGTGGTTGGTCTGGAAGTATAAATTAATTTCCTTAGCTACATCTTCTCTTACTTCCTCATCTTGTAGCAGGCTCTCATTGAGCCTCCAAACCTTAGTTGGGGACGCTTGGGTGTCTGTCAGGGAATATGTTATCGATACTGGGGCGTGGTCTGACCACATAATGGAGCCTATCGATGCCTCCCGAACCGCTTGTAAGTGAGCATGTGGGACAAGGAAATAATCAATGCGGGAGTAGACCGAATGGGGGGGGGGGGGAGAAGAAAGTATAGTCCCTCTCCCCGTGGTGTAAAAGGCGCCAGACGTCTACTAATTGGGCTTGTTGGAATGTCGTAGTAATGCGTTTGCGGGTGCCAGGGAGGATGGAGGAAGTTCTGGAGGAAGTATTCTCGTCAGGGATCAGCGGTGTGTTAAAGTCCCCTCCCAAGATTAAGTGACCGTCCTGAAACTCGAGCAATTTCCCCAGGGCCCTACTAATGAAGAGGTCTTGTTGACTGTTGGGGACATAAAGATTCGCGAGGGTTACCCGCACTATCGTTCCCTTCAAGAAAAGGTAGCGCCCCTCAGGGTCTACCCTGCTGTCTGTGCAGGACCAGGGAATTCTTCTGGAGATTAGAATTGATACTCCCCTGGCTTTGGCTTCAGGGTATGCAGAATGATAGACAGTTGGAAAATGCCTGTTTCTCAGGATTGGGAGTCTGCCATCTCTGAAGTGGGTCTCTTGCACATATGCCAAGTCTGTGGCCGTGCGGTGCAGCTCTTGCAGCAACATCCGTCTCCGCTCGGGAACATTGAGTCCTCTAACGTTGAGGGAGGTAAATTTAACGGGTTGTGAAAAGGTGTAAGAAAGATCCCCACCGAGATGGCGGGTGAGATGTATGCAAGATAGACACTAATGGTAAGTCAAAATTGCCCTACGCTCTCCAGTGGGACACCACTGGAAAATGAGCGTGTTCCTAAGGGGGAGAGTGGAGGGAGACAGCCAAGCAGGGAGGTCTCTGGCCACTCCCCTCCCCCCTGGCTATGGTATACATATGACATGCTATCAACCAGGGCCTTCAACGTTATGTTTAGGGGACCAGGAGGAGCCCCCCAATCCCCCGGCACATAAATCAGGTATGGTAGGCAGAACTATAACTATAACAAGATAATAGCTAATAGGCTTTAAGGATAGTACCACATGTAAGTCAGATACATTTAAAACAGGCAATGTATACTCACATCTAACATTTACCCCAATGGACATATCATAAGGCACCAAGAAAACAGCTGGTGAGGCCAACAAATGTGATAACAGCTGGTGAGTATGATATACCATCCCCAGCTACTCCATGCCCCAAACACTCCATTGCATCCGTCCCTATGGCAAGACATATCATCCCCCCCCCCGCAGCCCCCCCCGGGGGGACACCCGCCCCAGAGCGGACCTCAGAAAACAGCTGCATGGATACAGAACGCTCCAATTATTGACCCCCCCCACGAGAGGCCCCAAAGTATATCCAACCAAATTTCACGGTGGTGGTGTCACTGTCCAGGTAGACCACGGGTTGGGCAGACCAGAGGGGGAACCACCGTGTACTCCGTGAGCTGGCTCCTGGCTTATAGTCAATTCGCATGGACTATGCCACCTACCTCAGGTGCTCAGATAGCCCCCCTGGGGATCGAGTCGTCTACCTGTTCCACACGATGGGGTCCCCACAAGGGGAAGGGAGGGAAGGGAGGAGCGGGGCCACCCCCAGCGTCTCCGCAAAGTGAGTCCGCCATGAGCGCCGAGGGGGTGGACACGGGGGAAAGGACGGGAGGGAGAGCACTCCGGTCAGTCAGTAGCAGGGAGTTCAAAGTGAAAGGGGGGGATGCAGGCATTAAAGTCTAGGGCAGAGCGGGGGCACCAGGATACACAGTCAACAGTTATGACTCACGTGACCGCTCCAGGGAAGGAGCACAGGATCTGCGCCTCGTCCCCCGTTGGCGTGGAGGCAGTGGGTTGCAACCCGTGGAGGGAGCTCCCATTTTCGGTAGGAGCCTCAGCCAGTTGGGGACCTGGACAGGGTCGGCTTCCATGAATAGGAAAAGGGCTGGTAGATCCATGGGTGTGCGTAGAGTAAAGGAGGTGCCCGCGTTCCGGAAAGTCACCGACAAGGGGAAGCCCCAGCGATAAGTGTATCCCTTCGACCAGGCTAGATCCAGCAGGGGTCGCAGCATGGCTCTGCGCTGCAGGGTGGCCCTCGACATGTCTGGGAGAATCTTCACTGAGGCTCCATCGAATTCCACATCACCATGGTCCCAGGCGCTCGGAAGGATAGTCTCTTTTTGAGCGTATCTGTGCAGCCGACAGATTACATCCCTCGGTCTGTTCGGATCTGTTGGTCTTGGACCCAGGGCGCGGTGAACCCGGTCGAACTCTAGGGTCGGTGGGATTGGGTCTAGGATGCTGTTAAGGATCGCCAACACTGTTTCAGTTAGGTTTTCAGGCCCGGTGGCTTCCTGCGGCTCCGGTCCTCGAGGTCCTCCAGGTGGAGCTGTAGTTGGGCCACTGCTTCCTGTTGTGCATCCCCGGAGCGCTCATGCGTGGCAACCTGCTGTTCCAGCGTCTTCAGAGCCGCTGCTCCAGAGGTCACTCTGGTCTCCACTGCCTGCAGGTCAGTCTTTACTGCCTGTATGTCTCGGCGATGGGCCTCCTCCACCCTGAGCATTAGGGCCTCAATGTCCGCTTTCGTCGGGAGTGCCTGCAGCAGGGACCTGATGTCATTGTCCACGTCACCCGAGTGTTGTGGCGAGGCAGACATCTCCGGGCGGAACACATCCGGGGTGTCCTGTGAGAAGTTCAGCGGAGATGATGGAGGCTGTGATAAGCGTAGGGAGAGTGGGGCTTCTGGAGTGGGACCACGTGGCGCCGCCACCTTGGCTCCCGGGGATAGCTGCTGGATTTTGGAGAAGAAACAATGTAATTCTCCTTGCGGGCTAATCGTGCGGGATCTGCGGGTAGTTGAGCGTGTTCTGTGCCTCTTAGCCGACAGCATGCCTGGTTTGTAGAAGCTTAGTAAGATGGGGAGGACAGGGAGAGACACGGAGCTCTCAAGAAACGTGTCCTCACTTTGCCATGTCCAGGCCACGCCCCCCTTCCCCACGATTTCTATGCATTATGGGGCACTCAAATTTCCCACAAACGCCCCATAATGTTTGGGATTCGCCGAACAGGCGAACACCCGATGTTTGAGTCAAACTTATGTTCGTCTCGAACATCAGGACAATCCATACCAAAGACCATTTTTTCCACACCTGTTTGACAGGTGCACATCATTGCAATTTTTGACAGCAAGGCCAGTTCTTGCTTTCATCAAGGGTACCTCTATAGGGTTACGGTGTGAAGATGCCACTGACACCCAAAAAACTATTTTTTTAGGCTCTGTTTGATAGGTGCATCATATTTAATTTTCTTACAGCAGGGTCAATTCTTGCTTTCTTCAAGAGTACCTCTATAGGGTTATAGTGTGAACGCGTCACCGAAACACAAACAACAATTTTCCAGCACCTGTTTGACAGGGGCATCAAATGAAATTTTTTACAGCAAGACCAATTCTTGCTTTCATCAAGAGTACCTCTATAGGGTTCGGTGTGAAGGTGCCACAGACACCCAAAGCCCAATTTTTCTGCACCCCTTACTTCTATCCAAAGTCTATGGAAGAGAAACCAGACAGAAAATCTCTAATCTTGTTCCCAGTGCACTACATTGTGGTCTCATCATTCAGACTGGCTCCCCGAGCTGTTGCTTACAAAATAAAGGAAGCTTGCAGGGAAAATGTATTTTTTTTGGCTTTATAAATGCAATTATTGCTGCAACAGATATACAAGGTACAGATGTGCCACTTTACAGGTAAACTAAGGAGACCCCCCAGGCCCTATATTGAAAGGAATTTTTCATTTTAATGCTTTCACTTTAAGGATAAATAAATCACTGCTCATTTAAAAATGATGTTTTTTACAAACTTTTCTTTCATTGATACATGTCCCCCTGGGCTGTACTCAGCCCCCCATAACCATTGTATGCCCAATTACTTGCATATAAGCCTTCAATTTTTTTTTTGATTTTTCACGTTCAGGTCCCATAGACTTCAATTGGGTTCACTATTCAGTTCTGAACTTTCCCGATGTTCAAAAGTTCTGGTACGAACAGAGGGTCGTTCAGCCCATCCCTACTGCTGAAATGACTGCCTATTTCCTGGCTGTTAACTCTTTAAGCCACATACTGAACAGCTTGCTCCTTCCTGTTTGCTTTGCTTCTAACTGTACACATTGTCTACTGCTCCTGGACTGTTAACCCTTTTGTGTCACTGCTGCATTTGAGATCAATTAAAGAGGAGGTACTTGCCTTGTAAATTGATCATCTGACAAAATTTTACAGTAGCAGCCATCATACATCTGACTTAGTAAGTGGATGATCTTCAAAGTTACATTGTTTGATGTCAGTGTTATTTTGGAACAATTACACTACTTGTGAGTTATTCATCTATCTCTGCATGGGATGTTTGGATATCATCAAGTTAACAATGCATACTTATGTTTCATTGTTGCTGCACATTGAGGAAAGTGTATATTCTGTTTATTTATTTATCAACCTGATGTATATATATATATATATATATATATATATATATATATATATATATATATAAATAAAACTGCTTTTATGAGACATTAATCCGTTCCATCCATGGGGCTGGGGCACAGAGAGCTTATATACTGAAACCATTTGGG
This sequence comes from Glandirana rugosa, assembly GCA_018402905.1. Lineage (NCBI taxonomy): Eukaryota > Metazoa > Chordata > Amphibia > Anura > Ranidae > Glandirana > Glandirana rugosa. Next base: position 11,509 of record BLSH010176820.1, on the reverse strand, counting down.
GATGATCCAGTTTGCTCATGTGCTATGTTACCACATTGGTCGGGATTGACATGTAAGATTTGAGTGTAGGCAACATTGTCTATTTTAATATATGGTGAAGGGGTAAATTGTTTTTGCTTTTTTTCAGCTTTGAATGTGATTTTTTTTACAATTATTTATGATAAAATTTTGTTATATTTATCAAACTGTGTTTGCCTGCTATATTGCATGTAGGTCTCTTTAATGCAACCTCTGTATGCTGGAGTTCTTTCTCTAGCTCATTTTATTGTTACAAGCCAGCGGCAAGGCAGCATATAGAGGAACCAATGCTGCCCATTTTCCTCCTGCAGCCTCTGAAAGCCTGTTTCTCCTCCTCCCCTCCCACAGGCATTCAACGGCTGCAGGAGGAAGATTAAGGGAATTGCTTCTTATATATGTTGCCCCTCCTATCCAGGTCCTGCTGCCCCCAGTCCCTTGTGTGCTCTCCCAGCCCCCATCAGCATTTCCAGGTTCCCCATTCCCCTCTCCAGCTGGCTCTTGCAGGGGATGTGTAAGGATGGAGAGCAAGGAAGGGGCTTGTAAACATGTAATTTACTGGCCCCTTCCTTTTCTGAAGGAACACAGTGAGTGAATGGTACTGATCACTGACTGCCCATTCATAAGTGAAGCATAGTAAACTATGTTCACTATGCTTCAGTTTGTGAATGAACGAGAAGCTCTGTACAGAGCTATTCCTGTCCATGAGTTCTGCGCAGCTGAGTCTGTAGAGGTGGAGATTTAAGGCTGTGTCATCAAACTCCTTTCTCTGTCTCAAAGGTGAAATATCAGCGATTTGTTTGGACCCCTGATATCTCATCAAAGCCCCCAACAGGGCTCCTAAAAAAATACAAAAAAAAAATAAAATTGCAAAAAAAATAATAGTAAAAAGCAATAAAAAAAATAAAAATAAAAAAAATACTGCCACTGGTGGCAAAACTACCAGGGTCACAAAGTTCACACTTACGACCAGGCCCTGGTGTTCCAGTCCTGAAGGGAGGCCACAAGACAGCAGGAAGGGGGCCTGCTGTGGAAAATGTGGGGTCCTGCTTCAGGACCATAACAAAGGGTCCAGTAATGGGAGTTAAGGGCCCCCAAGATTCGTTGTAAAGGACCCTGGGACTGGAAGGAAGAGCCCCGGCTGGGGGTCAGGGGTCCTGTCATAGTTTCTTGCATCGGGGCCCTGAAGGTTCTAGTTACGCATCTGCCCTGCAATCCTGTACATTGCACACTCCTGAACCCTGCTCATGTGATTTTATTTAACAATGCCCATTTAAGAGCCTCCCACTATTAGGGCAATTTGGCCACACCCACCCTATGCCCAAAGCACCACATCACTATTTTCCTCTATGTCGCAGGAGGAGGGAGTTCCTGCATCTATTCTCTGAGAAAAAAAGCCCTGGCTATTGGGCCTATCTACTAATCATTTTAATAATTGTATACAGTAAATGTATATGCAAGATGCTAAATGATCTTGATATATTTAATTGTATTTATACTTTCAGGTCTCATAGAAATTTACGTGTAACATTTATGGTTATTGTTTAAACAATTACACATTATGTTTTCATCTTTTTTTAATGCTAAACATTATTAAGACTGGGGTGGTGATTTTTATATTAGCCATACTTGGGAAAGGCGGCATAACCCAATAACTCCTACTGTTAAGCTCTGCTTCCTAATAGAGTACTTTTTTCAGAGACTGAAAAAGCAGCTGTTTCATTTGGAGTTCACCACCTAGTGGTTTCAAGTGAAGAATGTGCTATTTTTATACGCAATCTTTTATATTTACCTGATGAAGAAGATATTAGGAATATAAATTATTTATATTCTTTAGTACTGATCACAGCAAAAAGAGTGACAAATACATATTTGTAATATAATGAGCACTGAAAGCTGGCTATAGCTGCTTCACCTGATGTATAATTTAAGTGTAGTCTGAAGTAAAGAAATCACGGCATGGTATGGCAGACAGCAGCTTACCTTATGATAATTACCTTTTCATTGAAGTGCAGAATAATTACATAAGAACACTAAGAAATCAATGGTCAGGCTCTAGATAAGATGAACCCTGACAAGGTCATGCTGTGACTTTAGTAAATGGTTTTTAGTCCCCTTTTCTTCCCTATTTCTCTACCATTTCATTTTTAAATAGATTTAATTGCCTTTATCCTGGTGTCAGAAGCATTCATTTTATTGTAATGTCTAGTGCCTGAATCTAGCACATTGAAAAGTTACATGGGGATAGTCAAACCCTTTAATGGAAGTTAAGAAGCTATTACTTCTATCTGCTTTATGTAGACATTTCAAACACATTTTATTGCAGTAGGTGATTTTCATTACCACTTATCTTAATCTTTTCCTTACAAATCTCACTGTATTTTTTATATTAAAAGACAGGTTTACAATAAGATTTATTGAGACATTCTCCAAATCTTTTAAAGTGTACAGTTTGTCCCTTCAGTTAAATCTGAACTTCAGTCAAACAGCTAAATTCACAGTTGAAATACGTATAAGGAAGAATACATAATTTGAATAAATGTATATTTCAGTCCATCCAGTTCTAAGTCCTAACATACAGCACAAGCAGCCTTGTAAATTAATTATTCGCTGTTGCAGATAAGCAACACAGCTAAGTAAACATCCTGTTACAATGCTATAACTGAACAGTGAAGGAGCAGCAAGAGACTTAAGCCTCGTACACACGGTGCAACGGTTGTACGACCGAACGGCTCAAATCGTATGTTGGCTGTTGTATCTAGCATACTGACATGCACTACATGATCGTACGACCAAGCCGAACGTAGTGACGTGTTATGAATATATAAAGAGAAAGTTCAGGTGCATGTAATTTGTGTCTGGCCATTCCTGACTTCTCAGCATGCGTGTTTTGCACAATACAACTTGTTGGACCAACTTCTCTGTACACACGATACAACGGTCGTATGACCGCTTGTTGGTACTACCAAAGTTTTCTAGTCTGCTCATACAACTTCTGTTGTACGACCGTCGTATGTCGGCTGTTCTAATTTCGTGTACTAACGGTCAATTTAGCATACAACAGTCGTTCGTACGACCTGTTGTATACGATCGTCGACCCGTGTGTACGAGGCATAAAGCCGGCCATGTGTGGATTGAAATTTAGCTGGTTTAGCAGGGACTGGCTGAGATTCAATCTATCTATCTGCAGGCTGTGGTGGAAGGAAAGAAAGTCAAATAACCCATGGGCTGATTAATTATGTCATTTCTCTGCTCTGTTCTACTGTCAACATGTTTATTGTTATCAAATTTGCAAAAATGCAAAACACCTCATTGGTCCTACGTACTGACCCCTCTTCTCCTTGTTTGATTCTATTTTAGCCTCTTGTAATACAAGAGGCTAAAATAAAATCAAACACCAGTTGGGCCGTACACCCCCCAGAACTCTCGAACATTTTAAAAGTTTGGACCCGAACCTCAAACCCTATTGAAGTCTATGGGACCCGAATTTGAAAAATTAAAAGTACCCATTTTGAAGGCGAATATGCAAGTTATTGGCCATAAAAAAGGGTATGGGAGCCTGGGTACTGCCCTGGGGTATATGTATCAATGCAAAAACATTTTTTTAAAAAGAGAATTTTTTAAGGAGCAGTGATTTTAATGATGCTTAAAGTGAAACAATAAAAAATCCTTTAACATGTCCTGGCCGCGAGAGGAGATGGCCGCCTAATTGCTGAGCTCTGCCTCTCCGTTCCTCAGCTAAGCGATTCCAGCCTTATTACAGTGACCATTCCCCCTCCACCACAGAGGGGAACCTGCCGGGACCCAACCAGACTATGCCCAGAAAAGATAAACAAGCTCACGGATCACGCAAGCTAGACTTCTACATGAGGCCTGCTCTGAGTAATGGCGCCGCTCGGCAGAATGGGGAAGGAGAAGAGCGGACGGATCACACGATCTCCACACAGGGAAGCACCGCTGCTGAAATGGACGACACACCTGATCCAGCAAATGAACAATCGCCAATCTCAGGGGACAGAGGTAAGAGACTAGCAGAGTTTCCTCTGCACTCACCTAACAAGCAGCCACCCACTAAAAAGCAACATGGCGCTGGGACCTGTAGTCTCACAATAGGAGATACCTCTATCCCCCCCCCCCCCCGGCAGCCTTCCCCACATCTGACAACCCTGCCTCAGAACAAGCAATTAAAACCATGCTCCTAGCGCTGCAAGCAGACCTGCATAGGGAGTTCAAAGCCATTACACAATTATAGGGGGAAGTAACCTCCCTAGAAGACCGCACGACACATATTGAGCAGCACTTAGAGGAGGCTACTAAAGCCCATAACAGGATGATTGACATACAAGACGAGCAAGTGACCGTAATACAAATGCTCAGCTTAAAGGTCGCTGATTTAGAGGACCGGTCGCGCAGGCAAAACATAAAAATCTGAGGGGTCTCAGAGTCCCTAGCTACCCCAGAAATCATCCCGTATTTACAGCAACTCTTCCGAAAGCTCATACCATCCCTCACCACAAAGGATATACTCATAGACCGAGTGCACAGAATTCGCAAACCGCAACATCTGCCTGCATCGGTCCCTAGAGATATCCTAGCGAGACTACACTACTTCCATGTAAAAGAAAACATCATGAAAGCAGCAAGACCACTACGCTCCCTACCAGAGCCCTTCACTAAAATACTGCTTTTCAATGATATCTCTCCCGCCACCTCCCAGGCACGTAAGACTTTCTCCCAAGTTACAGTGACCCTGGCGGAACAAAAGATCCCCTATAAATGGGGATACCCCACCAAGCTGCTAGTAACCCACAACAACCAACAGGTCTCGGTCCTCACCCCGAAAGAGGGTATTAAGCTTCTGAATAACTGGGGCTTCAGCACTCAAGAGCCACCCCCGACACCGAACAGGGGCCCCCACCCAAGAATGCATAACCCCTGTGCCTCCAGATCTATCACTTAGCAGGTTGAACTCTGGGTCCCCCACCCCTTCCACAAGAGAAGGATACTTGATGGCTGGACATTTAACAATACGTCTAAACCAGCACAGGAGTGAAAGAGTCAGACTAGACACTTCTCACACCCCTCAGGAATATAGTGTGCTAAGCACACTAGCCTAAACTACAGTTTGCAGTTGCAACTTTATTCAATTATTTTTCTCTTTTCAGTTTCTGCTAATTTCCCTGTTCTTGTTTTTTACTCTGAACAATTAAAGGTTAGCAATATTTGTTAAACAGTGAGATACTTATCACCCCATAAAAGGGGTACCACGGTTGAGTGACTGCTGTGAGCCTCGCATAGCCGTAGTGCCCATTACACAAGAATTTTTCCTCTGTAATCACATTACCCCTCTGTGAGGCGTCAGGAGAAGTGAACCCTAACGAGCGCCAGGAGACGAATATTCTCATCTCCTCCCTGATGTAATATGTCCCTCACAATTGTATCCCTGAACGCGAAAGGACTAAACCGTCCCTTCAAACGCTCGCTACTATGGCGAGAAGCCAAATTACAGAAAGCGGATGTCCTGTGTATCCAGGAGATGCACTTCACCGAAAACAACTCCCCCCAAATGTTCAAATAAGTTATTCCCAACTTGTTTCCATGCAAGTTCGGATCAAAAGAAGAGAGGAGTTATGATAGCGATCAGTACATCTGTGGCTTTCAGACTCACCCACATAGATCAGGACCCAGCTGGTAGGTACATAATATTGTCTGCCTACTTCAACAACCAACCATTGGTCATTGCTAACATATACGCCCCTATTACCCACCAAAAAGGTTTTTACAGATCTGTTTTTCAGAAACTCCAACACTTCCCTAGAAACCAACTCATTCTTTGTGGGGACTTTAATGAGATTATTGACCCCCTCATAGACTCTTCCAACGAAAAACGGAGAAGGTCCACAGCCCTATCATCCCTCATCTCACAAGAGGACCTTTATGATCCTTGGAGATGTCTACATGGCGCTGAAAGGGATTACTCATTCTATTCGACCTCACAGAGATCCTACTCTAGGATTGACCTCTTCCTGACCTCCAAGGCACTTTTGCAACAAATCACGAAATCATCTATCGGTAGTATCACATGGTCGGACCACGCCCCTGTAATGATAACCCTCCTACTGAACCCCCAAACACCCAAACATAATTCTTGGCGCTGAAACCCCACCCTATTTGATGCCAAGGAGAGTCATGAACAGGTCAGCTCCGCAATCCGCTTATTTTTTTATGCCAACATAGGATCAGTCTCCAGTCCCGCCATATTATGGAATGCCCACAAAGCGACACTAAGAGGAATATTTATAAAGATGGGTGCCCAGGAGAAAAAAAGGAGGAACATGACCCTAGATAGTCTTCTAACGCAGATCAGAAATCTAGAATCCATACATAAAAGGGACCTCAAACACTCCGTGGCCACAGCTCTGAATAAATTACGAAACTAACTCCGCTCCCTCCTTCAAAAAAGTCATGACTTCTACATTAGGCACCTACGCCTCTCCTGGTATTCCCAGGGGAACAGACCAGGTAGGCTCCTGGCACAACAGTACAAACGGAAAGCTGCACAAAACAGGATCGAATTCCTGATAGATGACCAAGGCCGTAAACGAATAAACCCTAAAGACATTGCAGATTGTTTTAGCTCCTTCTATTCAAAACTATACAACTTAGAACAAAATCCACAAGAACCCAAGCCCACCCACCAACGAATAAGCGAATTCTTGGACCCACTACTACTCCCCTCCATCTCCCCAACACAGCTAAAGTCCGTATCTGCACCCTTCACACATAATGAAATCAAACGTACCATAAAGAACCTTCCCATGCATTAGGCACCAGGCCCCGACGGTTTTGGTAATGAATATTACAAAACCTTCTCTGAGCAGTTGATCCCACACCTATGTGATACCCTTAACAACTTTTTGGAAACAAGAAAGATCCCCTCGGAATCATTAGAGGCAACCATCACAACTATACATAAAACAGGTAAAGATCCCCAGGACCCAGCAAATTATAGACCAATTTCATTATTAAACTCTGATCTTAAGATCTACACTAAACTGTTAACCGCCCGCCTAGCCAAACATATCCCCAGCCTGGTCCACCCAGACCAGGTGGGCTTCATACCACACAGGCAAACATCTGATGCCACTCGCAGATTTATAGACATCATTGCCTGGGCTGAGTACTGTCGAACGCCTTCTCTGCTGATCTCTTTGGATGCGGAGAAGGCGTTCGACAGGGTCAATTGGTTATATTTGTCCCTGGTTCTACATAGATTTGGGATTCAGGGTCCCTTCCTCAATGCCATACTGAGCTTATACTCCACTCCCAAGGCTAGGGTATTAACCTCAGGACTCCTGTCATCGCCCTTCCCCATCACCAATGGGACGAGGCAGTGCTGCCCCCTATCTCCCCTGATTTTTGCCCTGTCCATTGAACCGCTTGCCCAGGCCGTTCGCGAACATGCTTCCATACGAGGCCTAGAGATCAGAGGGAGTCAACAAAAAATAGGCCTGTACGCGGACGACATAATCATTTGTATCACTGAACCCACTAAATCCCTGCCCGCTCTCTGTGACCTACTATATACATTTGGACAGATATCTATGTACAAGGTAAACCATTCTAAATCCTCCATGTTAGGAGTCGCCCTGCCACCCCAACTCAGAGCCTCCATTTCTAACATCTCCTAACATCTCCCATTCTCCTGGGCACCTAATTCCTCATTATCATACTTGGGTATCCAATTGACCTCTCCTATAGACATGATCCTGCGTATTAACATATCCTCTCTACAGCAGAAATTACAAGACATCTCAAAGACCCTTTTCAATACATCAGCGTCTTGGGCAGGAAGAATCACCCTTTCTAAAATGTTCCTGCTACCCCATGTACTGTACTTTTTTCAGGACGTTGCCTATTACGATATTACAAATGGATCTATCGAAACTTCAAGCCACAATTAACAGATTCATCTGGGCTGCTCGCAAACCCCGAACCAAAGCAACTTTGCTCAGTGCCCCCAGGTCCCACTTTGGCCCAGGGGTCCCAGACCTGAAAACTTACTACAGAGCTACCATCTTGGCTCAGGCAAAAGTTCTTTGGGGGACATTGGAACCACAGAGATGGGCAGAAATCGAGAAGGAGGCCCTCACGGATAACCCTCAACAATTTCTGTCAGCGGTTTGGTCAGCGGTTTGGTTGGGGTACCACCCCCCTCGCTCTTTTTTACCCACTGTGAACGCAACAATTGCTGTATGGAAATCAGTGAGACAGATAGCTCCAAACCTACACACACAGGTGCTGCAACACCTCCCGTTTTCTGCCCTCTCCGTAATCACGCCTGACTTGCCAATCCAGAAGTGGGTGTCGCTGGGCATCAGATCCGTCGGTCACCTATTCAAGCAACACCAGCTCATGCCCTTCCTATGCCTTAAAGAGCTCTATAACATTCCGAATAAAGACTTTTACGCGTTCCTCAGAATCAGACACTCCCTCTCCTCCATCAGCTTCTTGGAGGACACCATTACATCAGAAATTGTCCCCTTCCTTAATTCCACTAACAAAAAGACTCGGAGCATATCTGTGCTATACATTACTCTGATGAGCCAAAAAAATAGGGATAAACCAGCACCCATCCTGGTTTGGGAAGACAACCTGAAACAGATATTCCCCATCTCAGACTGGCAACAAGCTATACAAGCCCCACTGAGATTCTCAAGGAACATCTCCCATTGGGAAACGCTTTTGAAAATACTACATTGCTGGCACTACACCCCTGTAAGGCTAGCCCAGATGTATCCATCTCACCCCAAGGACTGTTGGAGGAACTGTAAACAAGCAGGACATACCCAACATATCTTATGGGAATGCCCATACATCTCTCATTTCTGGAAGGACATAGCCAAGCTAATTGGAGCTATCACAGGGAAACACCCTAAAATGACCCCACAGCTGGCTCTTTTTGGTCTTGGCCTCGGGGAGTGGCACCGAAAACTACACCCTATAATTACTCACATCCTAGTTGCTGCTCGTCTCTCTATAACCAGGGTCTGGAAAGAGGCTACCCCACCAACAATACAACACACTATTGCAATATTAAATGACCAACTACTCATGGAGTTCCTCTACTCTAAAGCACATATGTCGCTGGGGAAGTTTTATGTGCGGTGGCAGCCTTGGCTATCAGACAATAAATGTATTTAGACAACCCAGACCTAGTAACTTCAACTCGAATTAAGAGGGGCCGGGATACTATTAAACCATACCCCCTTTGCCACTCTCCGGGGAAAGACTAAGATTGAGAGGAACATAGCTCCACCCAAGAAATGTACCCACTGCTCCAGCTGATTGTTCTAACTGATTCATTAACTTTTGTACCAACACCAAGATGTTATACCCTCCTCTTTATGCCTCTTATCCCTTATCTACCCCAATCCCCATCCCTTGCTTTTTCGTGTACAACACTAGAGCTCCGCGTGATGGACCTTCGGTCACTCCCGGGGCAGACTTGGTCGCCGCCGGCTACCCGCGATGGTCCCCCCACAGTGAGAGAACGGAGGTCCGAGTATGTAAACACGGATCTCCATTCTCATAGAGGGGGGAAGGGCTGTAATCACAGGCTTCCTGTATATGGAAGCCATGATCACTCCCTTGCCCCTGTAAGCCCATATACAGTTAGAACACGCCTAGGGAACGCAGTTAATCCTTAGAGCGCCCCCTCCAGGTTAACCCCTTTACTGCCAATGGCATTTACACAGTGCATTTTTATAGCACTGATAGCTGTATAAATACCAATGGTCCCAAAAAAGTGTCAATGTGGTCCAACATGTCCGCCCCAATATCGCAGTACCGCTAAAAATCACAGATCACCGCCATTACTAGTAAAAAAAAATAAAAACCTCAGAAATTAATTCTCATCCTCCGTAAACGAGGCAACTTGCCCAAACCAATGAATAAATGCAGATTGAGATTTTTTAACCAAAAATATGAGGAAGAATATAAATCAGCCGAAACCGATGAAAAAATGTTTTTTCTATATATTTTTTTTTGGATTTGTATTTTAGGAAAAAGAAATAATGATTTTTTGCAAAATTGTCGCTCCTTTTTTATTTATAGTGGCGATCAGAAATGGCGCAGAGGGGATCAAATACCACCAAAAGAAAGCTCTATTTGTGGGAAAAAAGGACGCAAATTTAGTTTGAGTACAACATTGCACGAACGCGCAATTGTCAGTTAAAGAGACGCAGTGCCGAATCGCAAAAAGTGCTCTGGTCCTAAAGTGTGAAATCCTTCCGGGGCTGAAGTGGTTAAATATGGTGCCTGGGGGGGGGTCCCTTCATCTGCCTGTAAAGAGGCACCCAATTAGGGCTTAGAATGCACTGTGCAGCATGCAGTACATTATGGCCGCCGAGCGCCCTGCAAATTCTGGTGTTCGCCTAGGGGGCGGAACAGGCGATGTTTGGACTTTTGCTCAACTCTATTGCCCAATTCTATTCCCCACTCCTGCACAGCCAGGCACATAACATTTTCAGCTTTCATACAGAGTATGACAGTCCTTGAGCTTTGGTTTTTATGTTTTATTAGTGGGTAATAACTTGGATGGGGATGGGAATTATGCAGGGGTCAAGCCCTGTGAAAAAAAGTGTGGGAACTCATCCAAGATTGCCCCCCCAACCACCACTACTACTACTACCCCATTGTGCATCACGGCCAACCAGAAGTGACGTTCCATCTCTAGCGAGCGGTTGGTGAGATACACTGTACGGTGGTTTTTAGGACTTGTATCCTTTATCATGCACAGATCCTCTGTCTGGAACCCCCCAAAAACAAACACAGTTGCAGTGAGGTGGTGCAGTTTTTTTGGAATTAAATCAGATGGTGAGGAGGCAATATAATGCTTCCTTGCCACCTGTCAAACACACTCTGAAAAGTGATCAACTGTGGTTCACTCTCCAGAAGGCAACACTAGTATACCCTAATCTATAGCAATGCGGCCTCACCAGTGTCCATCAGCACAGCCTCACCAGTGCCCATAAGCACAGCCTCACCAGTGCCCATCAATGCAGCCTACCCAGTGCCCATCAAATGCAGCCTTACCAGTGCCCATCAATACAGCCTCACCAGTGCCCATCAATGCAGCCTCATCAGTGCCCATCAATGCAGCCTCATCAGTGCCCATCAATGCATCCTCATCAGTGCCCATCAGCTCAGCCTCATCAGTGCCCATCAAATGTAGCCTAACCAGTGCCCATCAATGCAGCCTCACCAGTGCACTTCAGCTCATCCTCACCAGTGCCCATCAATAAAGCCTCACCAGTGCCCATCAATAGAGTTGAGAGGACACCTGGATTTTAGGGTTCGGCTGAACTTTGCGAAAAAGTTTGCGTTCGGCCCCTAACTTGACCCGATCTTGACCCCGAACCCCATTGAAGTCAATAGTGACCCGAACTTTTGGGCACTAAAATGGCTCTAAAAAAGACTTGGAAAGGGCTAG
>BLSH010176819.1:285315-295855 GCA_018402905.1 Glandirana rugosa | reverse complement strand
ATGAAATTTGCATCTTTTTTTTCCCCACAAATAGAGCTTTCTTTTGGTGGTATTTAATCACCGCTGGGTTTTTATTGTTTGCGCTATAATTAAAAAAAGACCGAAAATGTTGAAAAAAAACACATTTTTCTTTTTTTTTGTTATAAAATTTTGCAAATTAGTAATTTATCTTCAGAAATTTTTGCCAAAATTTATAATGTTACATATCTTTGCTAAAAAATAACCCAAATTAGTGTATATTATTTGGTCTGTGTGAAAGTTAGAGGGTCTACAACCTATGCGGCAAATCACTGAAAATTTATCACACCTGATGTACTGACGACCTATCTCATTTCTTGAGACCCTAACAAGCCAGCAAAGTACAAATACCCCCCAAATGACCCCTTTTTGGAAAGAAGACATTCCAAGGTATCTAGTGGCATAGTGAGTTTTATGAAGTTGTCATTTTTGCCCACAATTCTTTGCAAAATGCATATTTTTTTTTCAACAAAATTGTCATTGTAACAGGTTATTTCTCTCACATGGCATATGCATACCTCAAATTACACCCCAAAACACATTCTACTACTACTCCTTAGTATGGTGATACCCCATGTCTGGGACATTTTTACAGCCTGGCTACATAGAGAGGCCCAACATTGAACTAGCACCTTCAGGCGTTTTCGAAGCATAAATTACACATCTCATTTCTCAACCACCTATTACACTTCTGAAGGCCCTGGAGCACCAGGACAATGGAAACACCCACAAAATGACCCCATTTTGGAAAGCTAACACCCTAACGTATAATTTATGAGGCATAATGAGTTTTTTGAATGGTTCATTTTTTCCAGAAGTTTTTGGAAAATGTGGGAAAAAAATGAAAACGCATTTTTTTTTTTTACACAAAGTTGTCCATTTATAAGGTATTTCCAACACATAGCATGTACAAAGGAAAAGTGACACCCCAAAATACATTCTGCTACTCCTCCTGAGTATGGCGATACCACATGTGTGAGACTTTTAAACAGCCTGGCCACATACAGAGGCCCAACATTGAACTAGCACCTTCAGGTGTTTTAGAAACCTAAATTACACATCTCATCTCTCGACCACCTATTACAATTCTGAAGGCCCTAGAGCACCAGGAAAATGGAAACGCCCACAAAATGACCCCATTTTGGAAAGCTAACACTCCAACGTATAATCTATGAGGCATAATGAGTTTTTTGAATGGTTCATTTTTTTCCAGAAGTTTTTGGAAAATGTGGGGAAAAAATTAAAACACATTTTTTTACACAAAGTTGTCCATTTGTAAGATATTTCCAACAGATAGCATGTACATAGCAAAAATGACACCCCAAAACACATTCTGCTAGTCCTCCTGAGTATGGCAATACCACATGTGTGAGACTTTTACATGGCTACATACAGAGGCCCAACATGCAAGGAAACCTGTCAGATGTTCTAAGGACACATAGCATTACAAATACCAAGAATTACACCCCAAAATACATTATGCTGAGTAAAGGGTAAACAAAAGATTACCTGTGGTTTTAGTATTGCAACTGTCCACAGGAGGATAGCACTGGTTCAGGCAGCAGGCAGGGACTTGGTCAGCTACAGCAAACACAATTGTCCAGGCAACAGGCAGGAATACTGTCCATAGTACAGGCAGGGATACTGTCCATTTACAGTTCACGGTCAGTGCAGGCAGAGATGTTGTCAACAGTGCCAAAATATTGGTCCTGGTAGTATCACAGCGAACGCAGTTGTCCAGGTAACAGGCATGAATACTGTCCATAGTCAGTACAGGCAAGGATACTGTCCATATACAGTCCAAGGTCAGTGCAGACAGGTTTTGTCAACAGTGCCATAATATGGTCCTAGTAGCAGGCAGAAACATGGTCCATAGTTCAGGTAGTAGCAGAGGTGTGGTCAGTTCATCTGGTAGCAGAGGAATGATGGCAATAAGTCCTGCAGGCAGAAGCAGGGCCTTGGTCAGGACAGAATGGGTTAAGGGGAAGAAGCTTCACCCACCCAATCTCTTTGAAGCCTCCGAGCCTCCAGACCCTAATCTGGGAGAGAGAAAACAAAAACAATGTTTTCTTCTTCCAGAAAAAACATTCTGGAGCCCCTCACATATGTGAGACCCCTGTGTTGTGAATCCCACTACTCCAGTTGCAGGGTACAAGATCAGTCCTAGAGGCAGGCAAAAAACGTGGTCAAACAGTCCATGGTGAGTTCCAGATCAGGCAGAAGTATGTACAAAATCGGTAGGCAGAAGCGTGGTCGCATAACAGTCCAGGATCAATTCCAGATCAGGCAGAAGTCTGCACAAAATCGGCAGGCAGAAGCGTGGTTGAATAACAGTCCAGGGTCAATTCCAGATCAGGCAGAAATCTGTACAAAATCGGCAGGCAGAAGCATGATCGAATAACAAGCTAGGATCAGTTCCAGAGCAGGCAGAGGCATAAGGGGGGCAAAATAGAAAAAATAACTGAGGAATCATTAATAATTTACTAGAGTATGATAACGCCGGTAGCAGTCACCTATGCATAGACCTGGTTGGGAAGGGCACTGGGCACAATGATAAGTGGTGTTCCCTTCTAACGCCTCTACTAGAGTACACCCAGCATATTTTCTGGCGTTTTTGGCCTGTTGGTCTGGGAGGGATTTTATCAGGGAAATGGCGCTCGGAAAGTCTGCTACACACATCTGATCTAATATTTTCGGGTGGGCCGTTGGGGTATAAAAGTGTGGTGACTATATCCTCCTGGTAGCCAAGGAATGGTTTGGGGTTTGCGGTGGAATTTCGATATGACATGGGTATTTTTAATAGGCCAAATAGAAAAAATAGAGGGCAACTTTTTTATACCAGTAGTACGTTCTCCTGGTAAATAAATAGGGTTCCAACATTTGATCGTTTAGATCGACTCCTCCCATGTACAAATTGTAATCGTGGATGCAGGTTGGCTTCTGTATTGGGTCATTTCTTCTGGGGATCTCCACAAATGTATTGTTGTGTATAGAAGATAACATATACACATCCCTTCTGTCCCTCCACTTCACAGCCAGAACTTCCTCATTACACAGACTCGCCGTCTCTCCTTTTCTAAGCTTCATGTTTACTAGTCTTTGAGGAAAGCCCACCCGATTTTTTTTCAGGCTGTGCCACGGGCTGGTGTAATCTTCCTGTAGAGGTTCCGGAACAGAGGTAAACTATTATAAAAATTATCCACATACAGGTGGTAGCCTTTGTCCAGGAGGGGGTAAATTAGTTGCCAAACGATTTTGACGCTTGCACCTAAATATTCTAGGCAATTAGGGGGATTCAGCTGGGAGTCCTTCGCTTCGTAGACCTTGAAGCTGTAAACATACACCGTGGTTCATTCGCACAATTTGTAGACCTTCACTCCATAGCGGGCCCTTTTACTGGGGATATATTGTTTTATTCCCAGCCTTCCTCTAAATTTTACCAGGGATTCATCAATACATATATGCTGGTCAGGGGTAAATAATTGTGGAAATAATTCTGAAAAATAATTTAGAATTGGGCGAATCTTATAAAGCCGGTCATAATTTGGGGCATTTCGGGGGGGCACTGGGTATTTAAAATATCGTATCGTTAAAATGTAGAAATCTCATAATCATGGAAAATCTTGTCCTGGGCATTATGGATGAGAAGACCGGCATGTGGTAGATGGGGCGGATGGACCAGTAGGAGCGGAGTTCATTTTTGCTGTTTAGTCCCATGCAGAACACAAGGCCCAAAAAGGTTTTAAATTCATCCACTGTTACGTCTCTCCACTCATAGGGATGGGAATAATAGGAGTTTGGATTAGCCTGGATAAATTGGTGTGCATATAGGTTGCACTGGGCAACAATGGATCGCAGCATGTCCTCATTAAAAACTAAATTAAAAAAATCAATGGGAGAGAAATTTTGTGTGTCCACCTGGACTCCTGGTTGGGCAGTAAAAGGGGGAATACTAGCTTCTCCTGAATTAGGAGGAAGCCATAAGGGGTGCTGGAGTGAGTAGGGAAGGCCAGCATGAGACCTAACCCTTTGGGGCTGAGGTACAGCGGTGCTGGTGGATGACACTGGGGTGCTGGCGGATGGCACAGCGGTGCTGGTGGATGGCAAAGTGGTGCTGGTGGACGGTATTGCCTCCTCATCAACGCGCCTTCATCTGGCGGGTGGACAATATTCCTCATCTGAGTCCAGCTCTAATTCACTACTTGAGACCGGATTGTAGGCCATATCAGACTCCGGCTCAGACTCAAAGGAACTTCAGGAGAGAGCTCCCCATTGCTCTCCTCAGCTGCAAGAATAGTGTAGGCCGCCTCAGCAGAAAAAGATCTTTTTGCCATTGTTTCAGCACTAATTGGCACTGATGACACGTATGGCACTGATGAGGTGATGGGCACTGATGTCAGGTGACACTGACGACAGATCAGGTGGCACTGATGACAGGTTAGGTGGAACTGATATGTGGCACTGATGACAGGTCTGGTGGCACTGGACACGTGGCACTGATGACAGGTCAGGTGACACTGATGACAGATCAGATATGTGGCACTGGTGACAGGTTAGGTGGAACTGATATGTGGCACTGATGACAGGTCCGGTGGCACTGGTGGCACTGATACGTGGCACTGATGACAGGTCAGGTGGCACTGACACGTGGCACTGATGACAGGTCAGGTGACACAGATGACAGATCAGGTAGCGCTGATTATATGTGGCACTGGTGACAGGCTAGGTGGAACTGATATGTGGCACTGATGACAGGTCCGGTGGCACTGGTGGCACTGACGCGTGGCACTGACGACAGGTCAGGTGGCACTGACACGTGGCACTGATGACAGGTCAGGTGACACTGATGACAGATCAGGCAGCACAGATGATATGTCGCACTGGTGACAGGTTAGGTGGAACTGATATGTGGCACTAATGACAGGTCCAGTGGTACTGGTGGCACTGACACGTGGCAATGATGACAGGTCAGGTGGCACTGACACGCACTGAGGACAGGTCAGGTGACACTAATGACAGATCAGGTAGCTGATGATATGTGGCACTGGTGATAGGTTAGGTGGAACTGATATGTGGCACTGATGACAGGTCTGGTGGCACTGACACATGGCACTGACAGGTCAGGTGACACTGATGACAGATCAGGTAGCACTGATGATATGTGGCACTGGTGACAGGTAAGGTGGCACTGATGACAGGTCAAGTGGCACTGGTGGCACTGACATGTGGCACAGATGACAGATCAGGTGGCACTGACTCGTGGCACTGATGACAGGTCAGGTGGCACTTTGACACGTGGCACTGACACATGAAACTGAGGACAGGTCAGGTGGCACTTTTTATGACACGTGGCACTGATGCTATGTGGCACTGATGCTACATGGCACTGATTGGTGACACTGGCAGATGGCACTGGCAGGTGGCACTTGACAGGTGGCACTATGATGGGCACAGTGAAGTGTGTTTTTTTTCACTCACAGTTCAACGGCAGCAGAGAATGAGAGATGATCTCATATGTTTACATTTGAGATCATCTCTCATTGGACCCGCTGTTAATGTGGTAAATGGCCGCTGTGATTGGTCATTTACCACGATCTGTGATTGGCTGTGTCCAAGGGACACAGCGATCACAGAAATTACATCAGCGCGCAGGCGATCACGGCCGGGGGGGCGAGCAAAGGGGACGACATCCATGGACTTTGTCCCGGCATTTCAGATCCGCGCTGGAGCCGTACTTCGGCAATAGCGCGGATCTGGAGGGGTTAAAACACTAATATGGCTTCTCTGCGGCTGATACAAGGGTTTTCCACACAATTTGAAGATGATTTTAAAACACTAATATAGTTTCTCTGCGGCTGATATAAGGGTTTTCCACACAATTTGAAGATTATTTTAAAACACTAATATGGCTTCCCTGCGGCTGATATAAGGGTTTTCCACACAATTTGAAAATGATTTTAAAACCCTAATATGGCTTCTCTGCGGCTGATATAAGGGTTTTCCACACAATTTGAAGATGATTTTAAAACACTAATATGGCTTCCCTGCGGCTGATATAAGGGTTTTCCACACAATTTGAAGATGATTTTAAAACACTAATATGGCTTCCCTGCGGCTGATATACGGGTTTTCCACACAATTTGAATATGATTTTAAACCACTAATATGGCTTCCCTGCAGCTGATATAGGGGTTTTCAACACGATTTGAAGATGATTTTAAAATACTAATATGGCTTCTCTGCAGCTGATATAAGGGTTTTCCACACGATTTGAAGATGATTTTAAAACACTAATATGGCTTCTCTGCGGTTGATATAAGGGTTTTCCACACAATTTGAAGATGATTTTAGAACACTGATCTTTTCCTTAAAGCAACAGCTGGAGGCTTTCCCTGTACAACTTGGAGATGATTTTAGAATCTAAAATCATCTCCTAGTTCTATAGGGAGAGGTTCCTACTGTTGCTTAAAGGGACAGATTATTGTTTGCATCTACATTGCTGGTTTAAAAAACAAACAAAAAATTCCAAAAATAAAAAAAACAGTGTTGGCTACCTCCTCCTCCTCCACCGCCACTTTCACCTCCTCCTCCACATCCACCTCCATTTTTGATTTTTTAATGTGATTTTAGGTTAAAAATTATTTTAAGTTATTTCCCTATCCCCATTTCTTTGTAGGGCAATTGCCCTAATCTTACCCCCCCCCCCATTTTCTTTCCTTTTGCAGACCTCTAGGACTTTCCAGGACTTTGTTACAGCCATTTTTGTGCCTAAAAGTTCGGGTCCCCATTGATTTCAATGGGATTCGGGGTCCGTGTCAAAGTTCGGGTGCAGGCTGGACCCGAACCCAGACTTTGTCCCACTTTGAACCAGCAGAACCCAAACTTCCAGAGGTTCGATCAACTCTAGTGAGGAATCCAAATCAAATCAAAATTTGATGTGACCACCCTTTGCCTTCAAAACAGCATTCATTTTTCTTTGTAGACTTGCACATAGTTTTTTAACCACTTCAGATCTGCGCTATAGCCGATTGGCAGCTACAGTGCTGATCTGAATTGCCGGGAGGCCGTCAATAGACGTCCTCCCCTTTTGCTCGCTCCGGGCACGCTTACGCCTGCGGGTTGGGCGGACTCGATGTCCGCCGGAGACCTGCGATCCCTTCACAGAGAGCCAGAACGGGGAACCGCCGATGTAAACACGGCGGTTCCCCGCTCTGTGAGGAGGGGCATGACAGATCTACTGACCCTATGATCGTGATCAGTTAGATCTGTTATGTCCCTGTCAGCCCCGCCCCCACATAGTTAGAACACACACAGGGAACACAGTTAACCCCTTGATCGCCCCCTTAGTGTTAACACCTTCCTTGCCAATGACATTTATACAGTAATCAGTGTCTGTATCATCCCGCTCAGACCTTGGTGTGGATGTGAGAGGAACAGGAGTGCTGGGTAGGCCTAAAGCCTAGCCATGTGCCTGGGGCTGTGCAAGGGAGAACCTGCTTGTTGCCTGTTGGTGTGAAGGAAAGGAAGGAGACTTGAGATAAAGGTTGATTCCAGCATCACTATATCTACAGTCTCCCATACACTATAAGATTGGATGAGAAATCATCGGATGCAGGATTTTGGAGAATAATACTGAGACCTTAATGCTGTTGTGTTACTTGCCTTTGGTGAGTTTTTCCGCATAGGGGGGCTTGTCCTCCCGTTTGTTTGCTCACGTGGTGTGGTGGTGGACAATATTGGAGCAAGATCCTGCCGCCAATGGGGAACACTAAGAAGGCATATTGGACTGTTGTTTTAAGTTCTATTTAGCGCTGCTTGCACTTTATTTTAATTTTAAGTATATATGGGCTTTCAATAATAAGGTGCTATAAAATATGAGTAATAAGTGTCTATTTTTAGATCTGATGGCTGTATAAATGTCATTGGTCCCAAAAAACTGTCAAAAACGTCAGACATGAACGTCGCAATATCACAGTCCCAATAAAAAATCGCAGATCGCCGCCATTACCAGTAAAAAAATAAATAATAATAAAAATGCCATAAACCAATGTCCATAGTTTGTAGGCGCTATAACTTTTGAGCAACCCAATCAAAGTACGCTTATTGCGATTTTTTTATTTACCAGAAATATGTAGAAGAATATAGATCGGTCTAAATTGATGAATAAATTAGTTTTTTTATTTTTTATTTTTGGATAATTATTACAAAAAGTAAAAAATATTGTTCTTTTTCAAAATCATCGCTCTTTGTTTGTTTATAGCGCAAAAAATAAAAACCGCAGAGGTGATCAGATACCACCAAAAGAAAGCTCTATTTGTGGTAAAAAAAGACGTCAATTTTCATTCAAAATTGTCATTCAAAAAGTGACAGCTCTGAAAATTGGCTGTAATTCTTCCATGAAAATCACTTCTGGCCAGACATCTCCAGACAGTAGATCGGTGTACCTGTGTCCCACTGGTTTCTGCCAGTTCTGTGCTGATGGCACTGCTAAACATTCGACATTGAAGGGAAGTAAGCATGATATGTCTTTTATCTGCAGCATTAAGTTTCCTTAGCTGATCATAGCATCTACGATCGTCAACATTGCCCAATCAATGGTGTCCTCAATGTTGAGAAATACAGGCAGATACCTCCAACATACCATACCATCAGGGAGATGTGTGATTAGCCCCAATTTTTTTCTGTAGCAGGACAATGACCCCCAACATACAGCCAATGTCATTAAGAACTATCTTCAGCATGCAGAAGAACAAGGAGTACTGGAAGTGAAGTTTTGGCTCCCACAGAACCCTGATTTCAACATAATCGAATCTGTCTGGGATTACATGAAGCGACAGAAGGATTTGAGGCAGCTTACATCCACAGAAGATCAGTGGTTAGTTCTCCAAGATGTTTGGAACAAACCTGATGAGTTCCTTCAAAAATTGTGTGCAAGTGTACCTAGAAGAATTGATGCTGGATTGAAGCCAAAAGTTAGTCACCTCAAATATTAATTTGATTTAGATTTTTCTTCTGTTTTCTCACTTTGCATTTTGTAATTTGATTTAAAAAATTAAATTATATATTTTTGAAAGCATTCTTACTTTAAGGCATTTCTTCACACCTGCCCAAAACTGTTGTACAGCATTGGGTGTATATATATATATATATATATATATATATATATATACGCCTCCTTAAGCTTATCCCTAGTTGTAAACCTTAAGTATTATTTTATTTTATCCACAATGCCTATAGTGGCAGAGGTGAGTTAGGGCTTGTGGTAATATATATACATATATATTACACCCCTTGCACAGGCTATCCCCCCTTCAGTCTATTATGAATGCTGCTGCTAGACTCATACATCTCACCAACTGATTCATGACTGCTGCCCTCTCTGCCAATCCCTTCACTGGCTTCCACTAACCCATTGTATAAAATTCTAAATACTAACCATAACATACAAGGCCATCCACAACATCACCCCCAGCTACATCTCTAACCTCAAATTAGAGAGTAAATACCGCGCTTAGAACTCAAAGACAAGCTGCAACAAATAATAGTGCGATATTCCACTACAGCCAAATACTGTAAAACATAGAAAATTGTTGCGCTAAAAACATAAAAAGATGAATAAATAGTTCAATACGAGAGTCTCAAAATATCAAGAGACCCAAGCACAGGTAATAAATCAAGTGCAAAACAAATTAAAGTGCATAAACATGTGTTTCTGACCCTTACTAGCGATAGTGGGTCGCACATTCTGGTAAGAGTCTACCCTTACCCCCCGTAGCACTGGAGGGGTCTGCTTGTCTAGTGGTGGTGGAGAATAAGAGAGAATCTTCTTGGACCCCTGGTGTTTCCATTTTTTCTGCACACCCTCGGGGTTATCACCCCTTCCCTATTCTATGGTGCTATTTGGAACTGTTGCCTTCACTTTATTAAGAGACTGTTGCTGGTTTCTAACTGAAAGCTGCTAAAAGTTTTTTTTGCACAAGTTTATGTATATATTTTTTTACACATGTTTATGCACTTTAATTTGTTTTACACATGATTTATTACCTGTGTTTGGGTCTCTTGATATTTTGAGACTCTCGTATTGAACTATATAGACAGTGTACCTGCGCTTAGGATTAGTGAAAATGAATCAAAAATATTATGAATGTACACAGTGAGACTGCTGCCTTCCTGTATGTTTCCTCCTAAGAGGACCCTTTAAGTATATAAAAATGATGGAAATGGCGCTGTCTCCTTGGTATCAAGTTATGCTCTCAGAGTTTTATAGTTCTCTGGGTTTGTGTCCATTATTTAGTACACATTTTGTTTAATTTCACGTATTTGTACACATTTTTTTATATATGTATTTGAACACGTTTTTTTTGAAAATCGTCGAAAGTCAATCTTTGGTCGTTGTCAGAGAATTATTTCACTTCCGTTGTCAAGGTTTATCGTGGTATCTTATCCCTTCCCCACTATTGGGGCTCCCACACGTCTTTTTTACCTTTGTGGTCCCCAGGTTCTTCTAAGAGAGAATAAGAGG
>BLSH010176819.1:267364-279925 GCA_018402905.1 Glandirana rugosa | reverse complement strand
CTCAAATTCCCCCAACAATCTGATCGTTGAGCACAATCGTAGCGATCGTTGTTTTAAGCAGAGTTTGATCTGCAACTCAAAGCAGCGGTATGTGAAATCTCTAATTTCTGCTATCTGTCCTCAGAGCAACAGCACAGACAGCAGTAGTAAAGTAATCTATCTCAGGATGCAGGATCAGGTCTTAAAATGTCTCAAATCTGTCCCTCACGCCGTCAGCTACCTTTCCCTACACTAACCCAAGGAGCATGTGACTGCAGTACTGTGACTCCAGCTTATAAAGAGGCTGGGTCACATGATGCACTGGCCAATCACAGCCATGCCATTAGTAGGCATGGCTGTGATGGCTTCTAAGGGCAAACCAGTGAAACGCTTGTTGATTGGCTGCCCTGCAGCTTCTCAACACGTGGAGTAAAATAGCAGAACCCCGGACCGAACCCGAACGATTTTTGAAATGTCCGGGTCCGGGTCCGTGCCACGGACACCCGAAAGTTCGGTACGGACCCGAACGTTACAGTCCGGGTTCGCTCAACACTACTCATGACACTTACCCAAATTAATTTGTTTATGTGATACCAGATTGTAAACTGCTATGATTGTTTTGCTGGCAGTTGTTATGGCTGCATTTGTTCTTACCAGATTTTATTAATATAATTGTAGCCATGACCCCAACCCCCAGAGGCCCAATGGTGACCTCCAGAGCCAGGGACAGCTGACATCCATCTTCACAGAGTGGGTACAGATAGAAGAATTGAGTTGAGCGCCAGACACTTTGATGATGCAAAAGAGATTAATCTCTTAAAGTACTGGGGAGAGAGGGCTAGGGCCAGGAAACCCTCAACCGTACCCAAGCGCCCCCCCTCCTGAACCGTACCAGGCTACATGCCCTCAACATGGGGAGTATGGGTAACAGGTGGCGAAAAATTGGGTCTCGGGTGCTGGCGGTGGCAGAACACTGTGACCCCTTGCAGTTACTCTTGTTGGACGGAGCAACGGGCCCTGCTGTTTTAAATTAGTTTAAAAATTGTGACGAATGCCCCCAGTCAAGCAGGTGGCAAAAAATTGGGCCTTGGGTGCTGGCGATGCTTTGATAAAGTCACGTGACTGTGGCGCAAAGCGTCGGGAGGAGCCGTCGGCCAGATTCCCGGAAGTTTGTGTTTCATATTGTACAAGCGTCTGTGACACCACTGATAACGCTGACTGTCAAGATTTTAAACTGTTAGTTACTATTTTGTTTTAATAAACGCTGACTTTTTAAATACTACATCGTGAGAGGCTATATCTTTTCTTCATTTCATGTTTTCCTGCAGTCAAGGATGGCTTCCACTTCAAATTCTTCTTCACCATCCACAAGAATTGGCTCTGGTGGGGTCGACTTCTGACCCGGGAAGGGGTCCTGAGTTACGGGTTTCAACAAGGGGACATGAAATACCGGGTGCAATCGCAGGGAAGGAGGAAGGTCCAGATCAAATGCCACCCTGTTGATCTTCCCTCTCAAAGGGAAGGGATCAATGAACCTTGGGCCCAACTTCCTGGAAGGGCATGACAGCCTCAAGTTCTTGGTTGCCAACCATACTCGGTCACCTGGTTGCAGGTCCAATTCCCTGCATCTCCCTTTGTCGAATGCCCTTTTGTTGCACTCCTGCGTCAGAGCTAGGGTTTCCTGTAACAATTTGTTATTCCTTGTCAAGAACTCTATGGTCTTCTGTACAGCAGGTACAATGCTTTCCGGAACTAGGTTAGGTATGAATGTAGGGTGATAAGCCAGGTTCGCCCAGAACGGGGACCGCTTGGTGGCTGAATGTACGGTGTTATTGTAGGCAAATTCAGCCATAGGTAGCAGCGAGGCCCAGTCATCTTGGGCAAAGGAAGAGTAGCATCGGATATATTGTTCTAGGGTCTGGTTAGTCCTTTCTGTCTGGCCATTTGTCTGGGGGTGATAGGTAGAAGAAAATGCCAGTTCGATGTTTAGTGTAGAACACAAGGCTTTCCAGACCCGGAAGGTTAACTGCACCCCATGATCCAAGACAATGTTGACAGGGAGCCCATGAAGGCGGACCACTTCCTTGATAAATGTCCCTGCAGTCTCGGTTGTGGTGGGGGTGCCTTTCATCGGGATGAAGTGGGCCATTTTAGTAAGGGGATCCACAATTACAAAGATGGAATTAAATCGTTCAGATGGGGGTAACTCCACTATGAAATCCATCAATATGTGTGACCATGACCGTTCAGGAATGGGGAGCAGGTTCAACAGACCCCATGCTTTAGCCCGGCTGGTCTTGTGTTGGGCACAGACCAGACAGGCACTGACGTACTTCCGACAGTCCTTGTTAGCGGAAGGCCATCAAAAGGAGCGCGACAGTAACTTCGCAGTCTTATGACTGCCAAAGTGCCTGGCCAATTGGTGGTTGTGGCAGAGTTCCAAGACTGTTAGAATTTGCTCCTCCGGGAGGTACAGTTTGTCTTGGAACCACCACAGTCCATCTTTAATTGCCAGTATAGGGTCAGGGGACATGGTTAATCTGGCCAGGGATCGTTTAACCCGAGACAGCAGATCTTCCTGCATCAACAAGAAGCTGCGGGACAGGAGGATGGTATCCGGTGGCATGGAGTTGCCAGGCTCGCTGAAAATCCTGGACAGAGCATTCGGCTTTACATTCTTTGACCCGGGCCTGTAAGTAATATGTAACTGAAAGTGGGAGAAAAAGAGAGCCCATTGTGCCTGGCGTGGCTTCAGCCTTTTAGCTGTGCACAAGTTCTTATGGTCGATGAAGACCATGACAGGGTGTAGAGCTCCCTCCAGCAGATATGGCCATTCCTCCAGGGCGGACTTGATCGCCAGAAGTTCCTGGTCCCCCACATCATAGTTTTTCTCTGGCGCTGTAAGCTTGCGGGAGAAAAAGGTGATGGGGTGTAGTGAGGCTTTTGGCCCTCGTCTCTGGGATAGAACTGCTCCCACTGCAGTCTCTGAAGCATCCACCTCCAGGATGTAAGGCAGAGCTGAATGTGGATGCTTTAGAACAGGTGCAGTAGTAAATAGTTCCTTGAGCTTCAGAAAGGCCATTTGGGCCTCGGGAGACCAGTGGAAGCGAGAGCCTTGTTTAGTAAGTTGTGTAATGGGCGAGATCACAGCAGAAAACCTCTTAATAAACTTCCTGTAGAAGTTGGCAAAGCCTACAAACCATTGGACCCCTTTCCTGCCAACGGGAGCTGGCCAATTCACGATTGCAGAGACTTTCCGAGTATCCATGGTGACTCCGGTGACCGAAATGTTGAAGCATAGGAACGAGATGCTGGAGCACTCAAAGGCACACTTTTCAGCCTTAGCATAGAGTCAATGCTGACGTAGGCATTGTAAGATGCACCGACGTGTCTGCGGTGTTCTTCCAGAGAGGCCGAAAAAATGAGAATGTCATTGAGGTAGATGACGAACTGGTCCAGGTAGTCACGAAACACATCATTCACCAGGTGCTGGAATGTAGCTGGAGAGTTACAGAGCCCGAACGGCATCACTAAGTATTCATAGTGACCGAAGCGTGTCCGGAAAGCGGTCTTCCATACGTCACCCTCTCGGATGTGAATGAGGTTATAGGCTCTGTGAAGGTCCAGTTTGGTGAATACAGCGGCTGTTCCAAGTCTTTGAAATAGTTCTGGGACCAGTGGCAAGGGGTACCGGTTTTTAACCGTAATCTCATTAAAGTCCCTATAGTCTATGCAGGGTCTGAGGGAGTGGTCTTTCTTCTCTATGAAGAATAGTCCAGCCCCTGCAGGTGATGTAGAGGGCCAAATTAAACCTTTTTTAAGGTTATCGTCAAGGTAAGCCTTGAGGGCTTTCAGTTCCAACTCAGAGAGCGGGTAGAGTCGGCCGAAAGGTACTTCTGCCCCGGATAGCAGTTCTATAGGGCAGTCGTATGACCTATGAGATGGGAGTTCATCTGCCCCTTTCTTGCTGAACACATCCAGAAACTCATAGTAAACAGACGGAACAGTGAGACGGGTTTCTGGATCAGAGTTCAGACAAAGCACAGAAGAAGGAGATTCCAGAGCCGACAGTAGGCAGTTGCGTTGGCAGTAAGATGAGGAAAACTGAACTTCTCCAGTGGACCAATCAATGGTGGGGCAGTGTGCCCGGAGCCATGGCAGACCCAGAGTGACTGGGAAAAGAGGGGACGCGATAGCGTCCAACAACAGGTGTTCCGAATGTTCCGGGCAAGATGAGGAACCGTCTCTTGGATGACTGCTCCAGATTTAATGGTGGACCCGTCAGCCAAGCGGATGGCCATCCGATGGGTCTTAGGCTTGAGGGGAATCTGGTGTTGAGTTGCAAAGGCCAGGTCAATGAAGCAGCTACAGGCTCTGGAGTCCAGGATAGTTGGGTAGGGATAAGAGTCCTCCTGGGGTGGCGTGGAGCCCCTTCCCATACTTGACCAGATAGGACCTGACAAGATGTCCAGGACCTCAGCAATAGAGGCAGAGGTTATAAGTCGGGCATCTGTGTCTCTCTTCAGGAGAGAGTGAGGGACGTAGAGGTCCAGGTTCCATCTGGGCAGGTCGTGCAGATCCTGCAGCTTCTTCGGCTCTATGCTCCCGCAGACGTTGGTCGACCTGGATGGCCAGGTTGATCAGGGCATCCAGAGCCCGGGGGACACCTACACGGGCCAGCTTGTCTTTGAGCTGCTCCCAGAGCCCCAGTCTGAACTGATGACAGAGCGCTGCATCATTCCAGGACATATCTGCGCTCCAGAGCCGGAACTCTGCTACGTAGTCTTCCGCCGTATGGCGGCTTTGCTGGAGTGCGTGGAGGGCAGCCTCTGCCGTGGCAACCTGATGGGGATCCTCATACAGCCGAGCCATGGACTGAAAGAAAAGGACGAGGTTGGTGGTTTCAGGAGCCTTTTGTTCCAGCAGCCGGTGAGCCCAGGCTTGAGGCTCATCCAGTAGTAGTGGGATGACCAGTCCCACTTTGGTGGCCTCTAGAGAGAAGGTGCGGGGTTTCAGGAGGAAATACAACTCTCATGCATTGCGAAAGCCCCGAAACTTCCGGCGGTCCCCCTTGAACCACTTGGGCAAAGGTAACTCAGGTTCACTAGGCAAGGTGACCGTGGTGTGGGCATCCGGCTGGCTGGCGCTGGAAGGAGCTGGCAAAGTGAGTTCCAGGAGTCTGTTTTCCAACTGGGTGTACTCTCCTTGTAAGTCCTTCACCACTTGGGTAAGCCCGGCTAAGTGCACACTCAGATCCTCCATAGGAGAGGGCGCCTGCGCAGACTCGGACTGTTGCGTACCTGATGGTAGAGTCTGACTTATGCAGTAGGCAACCTCTCTTACGGCCCTGGTTCCAGAACCCCTGGTAGAGCAGACAGGGAGCACTGAAGCACAGGGGGGCACAAGGGCTGGATTGGACACAGATGATGGTAAGATGTCGTCCAGAAGTCTGTGCTAGGCTGAAGAGTAGTGATGCAGGCCGGGTCAATAACATGTGGGCAAAGCAGTACAGGAGGAGCAGGAAGTCGGATGGATGGGTGTAGGCAGGGTCGTTAACAGGCAGACAGGCTAAGGTACACAGGGATCAGACAGGAGAGTGGTCGTAGGCAAGCTGGGGTCGGTGCAGGCAGAGTTCAAGCAGACACGGGATCAAGCCGGGTCACAGGTAAACAGGAAACTCATGTCACTATGGAGCACGGAAATGCTAAAGAAAGGACAGCACCGATTGCAAGGTGCTGTCAGCTTAAATGGGCGTCTTTTAAGGGATACCATGCCGGCGCACACACGAGCCCACGCGTGCGCACCCACGCATAGGCACGCGCAAACGCTATGTGCTCCCGCACATAGGTCTCCTGGCCTGAATTCCAGAGGCGGAGGTGGTGTCCAGACAAGAAGTCTGCCTTGTTTTCTGGTGTGGGTTCTTCAGGTACTCTTGCCAATATACTGCATGGCTGGTCATCATATGTCTTGTCAAGACCGTAGTGCCCAAGCGGCTGGAGTTCTGGCCGCACTTGACCCGCTTCAGACATAGATTGCAAATGGCAACAGTGTGATCTACTGCACATGTGCTGAAAAATGCCCACACCAAAGCAATTTTGGAAGTCAGCGGGGAGGCAGCAGCTCCCTGCACCTGTGGAGCTCTGTGGTCTGATGCAATTGGGTGGCTGCCCTTAAGCTGGCCCCTGGAGGACATCCTGCCTTGTTGGAGTTGGGCCTCCTCCTCCTCCTCACTTTCCTCCTCTCTTTTTTCAGGCACCAAAGTACAGTCCGTGTCCTCATCATCGCCTCCCTCCTCGCCACTGGAGCAAACTTGGCAGTATGCTGCAGCTGGGGGAACATGACTGCTAGTTTCTTAACCTTTTGCGGCACCTCTTGTCTCTAGGCTCAAGCTACTCCCTTCCTCAATCTGGGAACCAGCATCGGAGCTTTCAAACTGCTGCGCATCCTCCATGAGCATGTAACCGACACTATGGTCGAACAACTCAGGTGACTCCTCCGTGCATGATGGTGCGGCTACAGAAGGAGTAACTGTGGACAAGGATCCGGTGGAATAGGCCGCTTTGCCAGATGCGTTGGAAGGCAAACTTGTACCAGCCTGGGTGACAGAGGATGAGGAGGATCAGGACGGCTTTGTTATCCACTCCACCAACTCTTCTGCATGTTGTGGCTCAATAGCATGTCCAACGGCAGAAAAAAAGGACAAGCATGACCCGCCTGCAGAGGATGCACCACATCCGCCACCACCACTTTTCATTGAAGACACAGAGGCTGCTTGCCCGCTTTTAGTGGCCTGGGAGCATCTTTATGGCCTTCCTGACATGATGGGTATTTTTTTTAACAACGCACTAAACTGTACTATATACCCTACACCCCCGAATGCACTGGTATATAGTGTACACTCAATACGCTGCGTGTATATCTGGATACACTAGACTGTATATATTTGAAGACACCACGTCACGTAGTGTGCTATATACCGTACACCCCCAAATGCACTGATATATTATCAATATGCTGCCTGTATATCTGCATACACTAGACTGTATATATTTGAAGACACCATGCCAAGTAGTGTGCTATATACCGTACACCCCCCGAATGCACCGATATATAGTGTACACTCAATATGCTGTGTGTATATCTGTATACACTAGACTGTATATATTTTAATACACCAGGTCAAGTGAACTATACACCGTACGTACACCCCAGATGCACCGATATATAGTGTACACTCAATACGCTGTGTGTATATGTGTATATATAATATATATATATATATATATACACACACACACACACACACACTAGACTGTATATATTTTAAGACACCACGTGTACTATATACCGTACATCGCAGAATGCACGGATATATAGTGTACACTCAATACGCTGTGTGTATATATATATATATATATATATATATATATATATGATCGAAAGTTTTGGCACCCCAGGTAAAAATTAGTGCAAGCCAAGGAAAGATGGAAAAATCTCCAAAAGGCATCAAATTACAGATTAGACATTCTTATAATATGTCAACAAAAGTTAGATTTTATTTCCATCATTGACACTTTCAAAATACAGAAAACAAAAAAAATGGCGTCTTCAAAAGTTTGGGCACCCTGCAGAATTTATAGCATGCACTGCCCCCTTTGCAAGGCTGAGACCTGCCAGTGTCATGGATTGTTCTCAATCATCGTCTGGGAAGACCAGATGATGTCAATCTCAAAGGTTTTAAATGCCCAGACTCATCTGACCTTGCCCCAACAATCAGCACCATGGGATCTTCCAAGCAGTTGTCTAGAAACCAGAAACTGAAAATAGTTGACGCTCACAAAGCTGGAGAAGGCTATAAGAAGATAGCAAAGCGTTTTTAGATGTCAATATCCTCTGTTCGGAATGTAATTAAGAAATGGCTGTCATCAGGAACAGTGGAAGTTAAAGCAAGATCTGGAAGAAAAATATCAGACAGAACAGCAGGATTGTGAGAAAAACAATTCAAAACCCACGTTTGACTGCACGATCCCTCCAGAAAGATCTGGCAGACACTGGAGTTGTGGTACACTATTCCACTATAAAGAGATACTTGTACAAATATGGTCTTCATGGAAGAATCATCAGAAGAAAACCTCTTCTACGTCCTCACCACAAAAATCAGCGTTTGAACTTTGCAAATGAACATATAGACAAGCCTGATGCATTTTGGAAACAAGTTCTGTGGACTGATGAGGTTAAAATTTAACTTTTTGGCCGGAATGAGCAACAGTACATTTGGAGAAGAAGGGGCACAGAATTTAATGAAAAGAACCTCTGTCCAACTGTTAAGCATGGGCGTGGATCAATCATGCTTTGGGGTTGTATTGCAGCCAGTGGCACAGGGAACATCTCACGAGTAGAAGGAAAAATGGATTCAATAAAATTTCAGCAAATTTTGGATGGTAACTTGATGCCATCTATGAAAAAGCTGAAGTCAAAGAGAGGATGGCTTCTACAAATGGATAATGATCCTAAACACACCTCAAAATCCACTGGGGATTACATCAAGAGGTGTAAACTGAAGGTTTTGCCATGGCCTTCACAATCTTCTGAATTGAAAATCTATGGATAGACCTTAAAAGAGCAGTGTGTGACAGACAGCCCAGGAATCTCAAAGAACTGGAAGACTTTTGTAAGGAAGAATGGGCAAAGATACCTCAAACAAGAATTGAAAGACTCTTGGCTGGCTACAAAAAGCGTTTACAAGCTGTGATACTTGCCAAAGGGGGCAGTACGAGATATTAACTCTGCAGGGTGCCCAAACTTTTGCAGACGCCATTTTTTTGTTTTCTGTTATTTTGAAAGTGTAAATGGTGAAAATAAAATCTAACTTTTGTTGACATATTATAAGAATGTCTAATCTGTAATTTGATGCCTTTTGGAGATTTTTCCATCATTCTTTATGCACACTAATACAAATTTTTACCTGGGGTGCCCAAACTTTCGATCCCCACTGTATATATATTATTACACCACGTCAATTGTACTATACACCGTATGTACAGATATATAGTACACAATCAATACGCTGTGTGTGTATGTATATATATATATATATATATATATATATATATATATTTCCTGGCCATACCTCATGTCAGCACACAATGAGTTAACACCTCTTGCAGGCGCTCACATGACCACCTATAACTAGCTGAATTAAAGACCTCCCCTCCCCCAACAAGATGTTCTTTTTTCTTGGTCTGCTACAGGCCATCTATGCATACCTGTTGGTAAGTAGTTTTGTTGCTGGATATCCCCCCTACCGAACCTGCCCCTCCATGTTCATACTCTCATGGAGTTGGAAGACTCAGACTGTTGCATGCTAAAGCCTCCTGAAGCTGAGTGTCCCTTGAGCCGGGAGCGGGCAATGTTGCTTGTACAGCACTTCTACAGGTGTGGTGTGAGGAAGCTCTGCAATGTCACCATTGGGATTTTTCCTGTCTGGTATAGGTAGCATGCCGCTCTCCTGGCTTTGTTGTCAGTCTGAGAAGCAGCGGTGGATGATGTCACAGAGGGCAGGGGGTGCAAGGCAGCGTCTGGCAGTCACCAGCAGCAGCAACAGTCTTAGAGCCAGCAGAGGATCTGCTTTCTCTCCATCTCTCTGCAGTCCTGTCAGTTTTCTCTGTGTGGTGAAGACTTGTTGCTGTTTGCTACCCTGCTTTGCTGTGTTCCCGGGGGTTAGACACTCTGGCTGGTTTTGGTCTCCTGTCTGCTTCTGGAAGGCTGCCTGGGCTCACCTGCTACTGCTTGTTAAGTAAGTGAATGAAAGCAGATAGGCCTTAAAGGGACAGTGTACCCATTTTTTCTTGACAGAATCATTTTTTTAGTGCATGAACCCACCATGCCTGTCAGTAGGCACAGAAGATTAGCAAAGGTACGAGGGGGCGACGTGGGACATGTCTTCAAAAGAGTGAGGAATGCTCAAGGACTGCAATGTATGGTGTTTTGCATGATTTTAGGAGCTGTAGCCCTAAACACAAACACATAACACCCGCCACTGGTCATCCCCATGACCAGATCAACCTGCATTCCCGCACAGGGTGGCTTTCATGCTCCTCAAGCAAAACGTGGCAATGGCTCACATGTGGTTTAAGCAGCGCAATCGTAAATGCCTTGCCAAGCCCTGTATGCATATTGGCCATTAATCGGCATGGATTGCCTCAAATGCCAAATGCAGCAAATATCCATGTCACAGGCAAGACGCAGGCCCAACCATCGCAAACGCATGCAGATCTTCCAAATGTGAAAAAGGAAGGACTTCTTTTCCCATAATGATGGAGTTAAAAGCTCATTGATGAAGAATGGGAGAGATGTGATAAGAAGACCAATTTACAGCAATGGTCTCCAAGCTTTATCCAATGAAGCTGGCTGATGCATGTTTTAAGCAACGCACTTCCAGGAGTGGATGGGGCCTGCCAGTGTCTGGTGTGCAAGTGTCTTTGCCTTTCAATACCTTTAGGAATCCTACAGATTGGAAAGTGGACCTAAGGCTTATTCACACCAAATGCAGTCCAATGCGTTTTTATTGGAGTCAAAAATGCATGAACTGTGTTTACCATGGATTCCAATTGCCTACGCCATCCCAGTGCGGTGTGTTCCAGTACAGTCAATTGAACATGTCACATTTTTTCTCTATAAAACGCATCTGTAACATGACAAACACATTGAAAAAGCACCTGAACACCTCAAATTGTGGTAAAACTGGCCTGCAGACTTGCAGAAAATCTATACAGCAGCAGGTTTTTTTCCGGTTGACTAGCAACAGCGTTAACTGTGATGTTTAAAGCATTACCAAAAATGGCCTTTAATTCAAGGGGAACCGGCAGGAAGGGACATGGTTCTGGAGGACTTGAACCTGGCTGTTGACTTTTGGTCGAGGCTTCAATAGACCAAGTTCTAAGGCTGGCGCATTGTCACGGCAATGGGAGCCTTGTGGTGGTGCCACTGGAGGGTGGCTAAAGCTTCCACACAAGCCCTTTGTAACATTCTCCATAATGGGAGGTTGTTGTTTGGACAAAGCGAGTGACAGAAGAAATGTCCAGAGTGTGGCCACAGTGTAATAAAAGGAAGGAGCCGTCCTTTTGCTCAAGTCAGTTGGTCTTCAGAAGGGTTCAGGAGGCCAAATCTTATAGGCCAGGCTGAAATTTACAGACCACTGGGAATGGGTTGATAGAGACAACCCTAAAGACAGTTCAAAAACATGGGAGAAACAGCAGTATGACAAGTGCAGGAGCTTTATTACAAAATAATTAATCAAAAATACAGACAGCGGTGAATGTGAAGACATGAAAACATTAAAATTGACAACGTTGTCATTGAAAGCACCTCCTACATCCACCCCAACAACATCATGGAAAAAATATATGATAGTATAATGTGCTAGTATCGGGCTTGGAGATGTATTCTGGGAAACCACTCAGGTGGCACGCTGTAAACGGCTGTCTGCCAATACTGGGGACATCCAGATCATCTATTGCCCATATGTAAAATTAGTCACACTCCAGTAATAGACATTAAAGTACACAGTTACCAATGACTGGTGTCCAGATACAAGATTGAATATCTTTATCAAAGTCCGAGATATATATTCCTGGATTCAACAATGCAGAATGGATGAAATTTACCAGATTACATATAAGAATTATACTGCAACAAGTCCATAGTGCTGGTGCCACCAATGGAACAGATCTGGTGAGTTTTCTCCATTCTTTCTAGTACCCAAGGCATCAGGAGCTGTCCCTACTGTCTGTGTTTGAAGAAATCAAATAGGTACATACACAACAAAGGTTCAAGGTGGAGTCTGTGCAAACAGTAATGGCGATAGTTCAGCATGAACAGTCAATCGACCTGGCTACCATATACTTCCATATACGTAACACCAGAGACATTTGGGATTTGCGGTGATTGGCTGTCATTTCCAGTTCGGGTGTTTGTCATGTTTAAAATTGGCACAGCACCAAGAAACTTTTTTGAGCATTTTGTCGGCAGTAGTGGCAGTAATTGGTCTTTGGGAATAAGGCTCTACCACTACTTGGACACTGTTTTTGATTGTCGCAGGTGTAAGCCAGGAGCCGGCAAAGCATCACAATCTTGTCCTAGAAATCCTTTTTCAGTCGTCTAGTGAACAAACAGGAAAAACAGTGAAGCCCTTCTTAAACTACTCCAAGATCCTTCACAGATTATCAGAACCTCATCAAATTCTTCCCGAAGTGACAAAAAGGACAAACAAGTGATCTGCTGACTTTTTCCTAAAGATCCTGTTCTAACACTACGAAACGGCCGAGGACCGAATGTGGACGCTGTTAGTTTTTGTCACAGGTTCATCACCATCTCGGAATAAGGGTTTCTGGTTAATGACGGTGATGACGGCTGTTTTACGAGTTTTTTCAAAGAACCACGACACGGTTAAAATTTGTACTGTTTGTGGGCTTGACCTTTACTGTCGGTTAGTGGCGTTTAGGGTTTACAGAGACCACAATGCATATACCTTCATATACCATCGGTCCAGCTAACTGACAAGTACGACTTGATAGCGGTAAT
>BLSH010176819.1:233413-257758 GCA_018402905.1 Glandirana rugosa | reverse complement strand
ATAATATATCAGGCTGTATACATTTTAATACACCACGTCAAGTGTACTATATACCGTATGTACAGTGTACACTGATATATAGTGTACACTGTGTGTATATATATATATATATATATATATATATATATATATATATATATTATTGCACTGCCTGACTACATACAGATAGCTCTATGTATATTGTATACATTTCCCTGCAATAACCTGCCTGCACTAACTGACAGATATAAGGATAGATGTTAGATTTCTCTCTATCTATCTATCTATCTATCTATCTATCTATCTATCTATCTATCTAGTTAGCTGTCTCTCTCTTTTTTTTAACACTTTACAAAGCTAGCTAGCTAAACTGCCTGTAATCAGGAAGCTAAGCTCTCTCTCTTTAACCACCGCTGCCAACACCCTACATAGAGGGCTTTATATAGTGTGGGGCGTGGATTGAGGCAGCTGTGCAGTAATTGGCTAATGGCACCCTACCTTTAGCCGATCAAAGCTCTCACAGCAGGCCGCCCGCTGATTGGCCAAAGCATGCAGTGTTGTTTCTCTGTCATAGGCATTGCTCTTGCATAGTCAATTCTTGTCACTACAAGGAAGCCAGTAGATATGTGCGGTTAGTTTAGTTCCAAATTAAAATTAAAATTAAATTTTTTTTTGAAATTTGGATGTACCGAATTTAAACGAATCCGAAATAATGGAACAAAAATTCAGACGAAATTTGAATGTGAATCATTTTCGAATCATTTTTGAATACTTTTCGTATTCGAATAGTTTTCAAATTCGAATGATTTGAATTTGAAAACGATTTAAATTTGTAAACGATTCAAATTCAAAAACTTTTCGGATTCTAAAACTATTACTATTATTATTATAATACAAGATTTATATAGCGCCGACAGTTTGCGCCGACAATATCGTTAGAGCTTACAATCTAGGAGACTATTTTAAATTGATTTGAAAAAGTTTCAAACCGATTTGAAAACGAATAAACAAAACGAATTCCGAAAACTAATTAAAAGAATGAAACAAATCTAACTTAACGAATTTATGTAAATAACGAAACTAAACTAAACAATTTTTTTCACTCTGCATATGTCTAGAAGCCAGTACAATTCAAAAATTTACAGCCAAAGCTGTAGCAAGTGTATGTAGACAGAAAGTGAATCCACTTGTAGTAATACAATGTAGGCTATGATTTATGTGGGATAGTGTGGGTATATATTGGGGTTGATCAGACTAAAGCGGTAGTTACGTTTTCAGTAAGTGCGCCAGTCCAAAGTGGTATTTTTCAGGGCATGGCAGCCCATTTTTATTAAAATAAATGAAAAAGTCAAATTAAACAATAATCTTCCCTCAAAGGGGGTTCCAACACTATTGCATAAACATGCTTCAGCCTCTTGGCTTATTCACTGTCAGCTTTGTGCTGTTTGGAGAAATAAACAATCTCCAGGTCTTCTGGTTAGTAAAAGATATACAGCCCTCCTGGCTTGTAAATGCAGCACTCCTGCTAAGGCGTTCTGTTTTAGGCCTAGGTCTGTCTCCCACAGACCTGAATGCTCAGCAACTCAGTTCTGTCCTGTAGCCTCATGCTACACTGGCTGCCCCCATGCAGCCTCTGACTCCTGCAGAGGAATGAGAGTCCACCTGACTCCCCTACATATACTTCCTGTCTGTTGGGTGGGGCCCAGAGCCATAGTCAGGTCACAACTAAATAGCCCTGCACACAGCTATGCAATCAGTGTGCCTGTCTCTCCAAAATCTGGTGTAAACCCACAATCTGCCAGGTAGCACGGGGTCCCACTGCCACAATATATACAGTATCTCACAAAAGTGAGTACACCCCTCACATTTTTGTAAATATTTTATTATATCTTTTCATGTGACAACACTGAAGAAATTATACTTTTTTACAATGTAAAGTATTGAGTGTACAGCTTGTATAACAGTGTAAATTTTCTGCCCCTTCAAAATAACTCACAGCCATTAATGTCTAAACCACTGCCAACAAAAGTGAGTACACCACTAAGTGAAATGTCCAAATTGGGCCCAATTAGCCATTTTCCCTCCATAGTGTCATGTGACTTGTTAGTGTTACAAGGTCTCAGGTGTGAATGGGGAGCAGGTGTGTTAAATTTGGTGTTATCACTCTCACTGGTCACTGGAAGTTCACCATGGCACCTCATGGCAAAGAACTCTCTGAGTATATGGAAAAAAGAATTGTTGCTCTACATAAAGATGGCCTAGGCTATAAGAAGATTGTCAAGACACTGAAACTGAGCTGCAGCATGGTGGTCAAGACCATACAGCAGTTTAATAGGACAGGTTCCACTCTGAACAGTCCTCACCATGGTTGACCAAAGAAGTTAAGTACACATGCTCAGTGTCATATCCAGAGGTTGTCTTTGGGAAATAGATGTATGAGTGCTGCCTGCATTGTTGCAGAGGTTGAAGGGGTGGGGGGTCAGCCTGTCAGTGCTCAGACCATACGCCGCACACTGCATCAAATTGTTCTGCATGACTGTCATCCCAGAAGGAAGCCTCTTCTAAAGATGATACCCAAGAAAGCCTGCAAACAGTTTGCTGATGACAAGCAGACTAAGGACATGGGTTACTGGAACCATGTCCTGTGGTCTGATGAGACCAAGATAAACTTATTTGGTTCAGATGGTGTCAAGTGTGTGTGGTGGCAACCAGGTGAGGAGTACAAAGACAAGTGTGTCATGGTCTGGGAGGCATGAGTGCTGCCGGCACTGGGGAGCTACAGTTCATTGAGGGAACCATGAATGCCAACATGTACTGTGACATACGGACACTAGTATCCTGGTATGTGGGAGGTTAAATGCACAGTTGGCTACCTCTGCTGGTAATATGCATTGAGAGCAGAGGAGACAGAGCTACACCCTTGTGGGGTGTGAACATATGCTAATTGCATTGTAGTGAGCTGATAGATGGGGATGAATGCAGTATTTAAGTCCTGTTGCCAAGCCATGTAGCCACCCCCTTGTGACGAAGTCAGACGTGACGAAACACGACAGGGGTATGGCTACATGGCAACTTGGACATCACACTGGACTGTGCCCTGAAGAGTGCGTGCTGAAAGATGGAGGAATGCAGCACTGTGACACACAGCCAGTTATGTATAAAGCGATTAGTTTTACTGAAGCACTCTAGTGGAGGATTTCTTCTTTGGGTGTCATTTATTTGATCCAAGCACTTGATATCACACTACGGATTCTTATGAATTAATTTATTTTGTGGACTTTTCATTAACTTTATTATTAATACATGATCAATGAGTATCTGGACATCAATTCAACTGTGTGAATAATTTACCATTATTGCGCTACTGTGAATTGTATGGTTGGTAAGACTGTATTTGTTTTCAATTTTTTATATATTTTTTTGTTTGTTAAGTAGCAGCATTTTCAAGTTTTATATATATATATATATATATATATATATATATACACAGGTGATACTCGAAAAATTAGAATATCGGGAAAAAGTTCATTTATTTCAGTAATGCAACTTAAAAGGTGAAACTAATATATGAGATAGACTCATTACATGCACAGCAAGATAGTTCAAGTCATGATTTGTCATAATTGTGATGATTATGGCTTACAGCTCATGAAAACCCCAAATCCACAATCTCAGAAAATTAGAATATTACATGCAATCAATAAAACAAGGATTGTACATAGAACAATATCAGACCTCTGAAAAGTATAAGCATGCATATGTACTCAGTACTTGGTTTTGGCTCCTTTTGCAGCAATTACTGCCTCAATGCGGCGTGGAATGGAAGCTATAAGCCTGTGGCACTGCTGAGGTGTTATGGAAGACCAGGATGCTTCAATAGCTGCCTTCAGCTCTTCTGCATTGTTGGGTCTCATGTCTCTCATCTTTCTCTTGGCAATGCCCCATAGATTCTCTATGGGGTTCAGGTCAGACGAGTTTGCTGGCCAATCAAGCACAATAATCCCACGGTCATTGAACCAGGTTTTGGTGCTTTTGGCAGTATGGGCAGGTGCCAAGTCCTGCTGGAAAATGAAGTCAGCATCTCTATAGAGCTGGTCTGCGGAAGGAAGCATGAAGTGCTCCAAAATCTCCTGGTAGACGGCTGCATTGACCCTGGACTTAATGAAGCACAGTGGACTAACACCAGCAGATGACATGGCTCCCCAAATCAACACAGACTGTGGAAACTTTACACTGGACTTCAAGCATCTTGCAGTGTGTGCCTCTCCATTCTTCCTCCATACTCTGGGTCCTTGGTTTCCAAATGAGATGCAAAATTTGCTCTTATCAGAAAAGAGGACTTTGGACCACTGAGTTACAGACCAGGTCTGTTTATCTTTAGCCCAGGTAAGATGCTTCTGACATTGTTTGTTCAGGAGCGGCTTGACAAGAGGAATACGACATTTGAAGCCCATGTCCAGGATCCATCTGTGTGTGGTGGATCTTGATGCACTGACTCCAGCCTCAGTCCACTCCTTGTGAAAGTCCCCAACACCTTTGAATGGCCTTTTCCTGACAATCCTCTCCAGGCTGCGGTCATCCCTGCTGCTTGTGCACCTTTTCCTTCCACACTTCTCCCTTCCTCATAACTTTCTATTAATGTGCTTTGATACAGCACTTTGGGAACATCCAACTTCTTTTGCAATTACTTTTGAGGCTTTCCCTCCTTATGGAGGGTGTCAATTATGGTTTTCTGCACAACTGTTGGGTCAGCAGTCTTTCCCATGATTGTGATTCCTACTGAACCAGACTGAGAGACCATTTAAAGGCTCAGGAACCCTTTGCAGGTGTTATGGCTCAATTAGATGATTAGAGTGGGACACTTTGAGCCTAGAATATTGCACCTTTTCACAATATTCTAATTTTCTGAGATTGTGGATTTGGGGTTTTCATGAGCTGTAAGCCATAATCATCACAATTAAGACAAATCACAGCTTGAACTATCTTGCTTTGCATGTAATGAGTCCATCTCATATATGAGTTTCACCTTTTAAGTTGCATTACTGAAATAAATGAACTTTTGCACGATATTCTAATTTTTCGAGTATCACCTGTGTGTGTGTGTGTATATATATATATATATATATATATATTTTTTTTTTTTTTTTTGCACAGCGCCATGTTTATTTTTTATTATTATTGTTTTTTTCACATTCTAAGGCTTATTGAAGATGATACCACACTGCAGCGATGGATGATATACAGTTTCTCAGGGAATGAATTGCAGGAACTGATTTTAAAGAGAAAAAAGAAAAAAATGGCACTCCTAGAGGAAAAAATTTATGATGGCTTGGCGTGTTCCCGCAAGTGGCGGGGAGTGCAGAGAGGAGCCGGGATGCGGTGAACCCAGAGCGGTGACACCATCCACACCCGCTGCTGAGCAGATACCGGAGGAAGAGAATAACACTACCAGCACCTCAGAGACTGAGTCCTTCACCTCCTAGGAGGTTGTCGCATGGACTGTACACCGGATGGTAATGTACCTATCGTATGGCAGTGGAACACTGCATAGACATATCCAGGAATATCCTAGTATTTACATTATGTACTAGAAGCATCCACCTACAGATGTAACTTTACCAATACCTCAAATTGGACCAGTTTTGATCCTTTCTTCGTTCTCAGTGATCATTGATCACATGACTGGTACCTTGCCTCCACGGTATAGGTGTCCAACATGGTGGCCTATATCCAACTTAAAGGGGACACAGTGACCCTAGGAGGCAACACACTGGGTTTACATTGACGAACGGCCATTGTGCAACCTGAAATCGCAGATGAACTATGCCTATATAGGTGAATCATTGTTTTACCCACCACTCCATAGCCTCTCCGCAGCCATCCCTTAATCTCTTGCACTCCCAAGTGACTTGAGCCCCCGGCGACATATGCCCAGGGAGACAGCCATATAATTGGTATTTTCACACACGGCATAGCCGTTGCTGACTGTCTCCTTGTGCATAGGCACTGGCGTCTGGATGTTTGTTGTTTATGTGGTATTGTCCAAACTGTGTATGTCACATTCGTGTTGTCTTTTCATGTGCATTAGACACCTAGGGTGGCTTGATGGGGTTTATGTGAATATATCAAATATTTAACGGGCAGCCACCGGCATGGTGGCCTTTTTATCTTTATATATTTCCAATAAAATTTGTACATTATCCATTCAAACTGACTGGCAGTCACTCATTTGTCCATCCTTTGGTTCCTATTGGCTGTGATGGGACCATCTTTTGTTTAGTTGAGCATCTGTGGTACATACTCAAATGGAAGGTGGAGGAGCGCAAGTCTCTAACATCCACCAGCTCCGTGATGTCATCATGGAGGAGTGGAAGAAGACTCCAGTGGCAAGCTGTGAAGCTCTGGTGAACTCCATGCCCAAGAGGGTTAAGACAGTGCTGGAAAAATATTGACACTTTGGGCCCAGTTTGGACATTTTCACTCAGGGGTGTACTCACTTTTGTTGCCAGCGGTTTAGACATTAATGGCTGTGAGTTATTTTGAGGGGACAGCAAATTTACACTGTTATACATACAAGCTGTACACTCACTACTTTACATTGTAGCAAAGTGTCATTTCTTCAGTGTTGTCACATGAAAAGATATAATAAATATTACAAAAATGTGAGGGGTGTACTCACTTTTGTGAGATACTGTACATTGTCAGGGGCTAGCTCAAATTGTGATTGCCTTCCCTGGGAAAAAGATAGTCCAGACAGCAGGTCTTTTTTAAAAGCTGACTCGTAGCCAGTTTTATTTAAAAGGTTGCATGAAAAATCAAACAAAACAGAAAATTAATCCTTGCCATCC
Source organism: Glandirana rugosa (assembly GCA_018402905.1). NCBI lineage: Eukaryota > Metazoa > Chordata > Amphibia > Anura > Ranidae > Glandirana > Glandirana rugosa. Next base: position 250,931 of record BLSH010176819.1, on the reverse strand, counting down.
GGGCACTAACTAAACACTTCCAGTTTCCTAACTAACAGGTGAAGGGCTTCTTCCAGTCACTCACAAAACAAAGATAATGGAAACCTTTTCTTTCTCTCACAGAGCAATCACTTCAGATCAGCAGCTCTCTCTCTGATTTTGGCTCCCTGAGTCCCAGGCCAAGAGAAATTCTTTGCTCCAGTCCTCCTTTATTTATACCACCTGTTGGTGGACACAAGTGGACTGCAAAATCTGGTCCAGAACCTACCCTGCTAAGGTGGCTGGTAAAACCCAGAGTGGATTCCACCTTAGTTCTCTGAAAATGAACGCATGCAAGGTGAAACATAACGTCTATCGATCACCCACCTTTCATAATGTCACAACATACATACATGTATATACACTATCCCACATGAATCGTAGCCTACAGCCTACTGAGCTGCAAAAAAGCATGACAAAAATAAATGTATTTATGAAGAAAAACATTTAGAAAATGTTTATAGTGCTACACGGTGCTTTAAAAACCAAATGTCATTGGGTTTAGATCTACTTTGTGTTAAATATACATGTATATACTTCAGTTAACATAATGCTAGAACTTCTATGACACATAATGTGCAATTAAACATCACCAATAGCAGGCAGCAGGTACAATTTAATGAGGCACTCCTATGATTAGCTGTGGTGAAGTTTGCCTTTGCAATGCTTACTGCCACTGTTGCTCATAATTTTACAGAAAGTGGCTGTTAAAGGCTGTAAAGTTAAACAAGATCACTTTCTGATTGCATCTTGTTATGATTACATAGGGCTAAGTGTCCTAATAGCATAGCTCGGGTAAGCAATGGCAAAATATACCACTGGACACAATTGCAATGCTAATAATGTGTACAAATGAGGATGATTTACAGTATGGTTTTCTTTTCAAATGCATACATTTTCATTTTTTTTTTGTATTTTTGAAAACACATAACATAGAGAAATAGTCTACTTAATAGTAAACATCAGTTTTGATGTGATTATGTGCCTATGCCTTGGTGTCAATTGGTAACGCAAAATTATGCTGTTTTTGGTAATCTTTAAGGATGCTTCGTAAATGGTTCCTGAGGTTTTGTTTGGGTTTTACCATTTTTTGTGTTTCTATGTATTTTTGCTATTTGACCTTCTCCCATAGAAAAAGCTGTCCAAAAACACATTTAAAGCTACAGTACACAACTTTGTACTATCTCTTTATATCTCTGTGAAAAAGTCAACAACAAAACACACAAAAAAGATTATTAAACAAATACATTCCCTGTTCCTCCCTTGTGTGTTTTTTTTAATTGTGTATTTTCTGGTTACTATTTGTTTATTTTTTTACAGAAAGAAAAAAAGTAAAATAAAGTAATAAAGCAGCAGTACACGTATACTTCTATACTGTATGTTTTGAGACTTTTTTCTCTGTGAATGCAAATAGAAAAAAACAATAAAATACACAAAAATATTGGATAAAGCACAAATCCGTTTTTCTGCATTGTCATTTTGTTTCTTCAATCTTTAACAAACATTTGTAGAGCAACATGTGAATATTTTTTACCCATTCCTGACCAGTCCGAGTGGCTCTTTAACAGGGACTTTAAACCTGAGGGGCAGAAAAGACTGGTGGATCACCTCTCCACTGTGATTGACTGTCACAGTGGTCACATGATCAGTAAATGGTACCACCAGCTCCTAATCATTTGTGCAGATCAGAAACTATCTTTTGAGAGCTTGGTCACTGTGCTGGGAGTGCACTGTGAATGCGATCTCAAAAACCAAAGGACTCGTATGTGAGGTGGACAGTAAAAGCCCACCCTCTTTGCTACATACATGCATTATGTGGGATGCAAGAGGTTAAGGTTAATTTTTTTTCAAGCTAATTTTGCTCAAGCGGAAGTTGGTAGGAGTTGGAAACTTTGCAGCTAAATAAATTCTCAACTATTCCTAATTAAGACATCTGTAACATGACATTTATATTTATAAATGTTTCACACAAGATTCACACATTTTGTCTAATTGAATTCACCTAGAAAATGAGTGGAACATGTATAAAAGTTGTGGGAATCTGTCATGCTTACCCCTAATGCCAGTGTTCAGACACTATAGCTGGCTTCTGTGTTCTTCACCTACAGCAGCCCCCTTTCCCATAAGGCCAGTAAGCCTACCATTACTTGGTTGCCCCCATGAATTATACACACTGCTATAGTGCCTGGCAACCACACCAGGGCAGGTGTGAACTGAGCACAGCAAACAGGTACTTGCAGTTGACAGACAGGCAGAGTGGATCAATGACAGTCCAGGTACAAGGCAGGCAAGGTTCAGAATAGTCAGGGTCAAATTCATAGTCAAAAGGCAGGCATAGTTCAGAGAGAAGTCGATATCTGATCCAAGGTTGTCAAAGCGGGAATCCAACCTAATAGAACAGGAGAGATAATAAGGGAGCTTGGAGTATGTTATATTTAATTAGTGGGGAGAGGGCTCCCAATAAATCTGACTTTTTTTTTTTTGAGTAAAACTTTATTGGGATTTTTATTCCACATTACCATACGTTATTCAGAAAGATGAATAAATGACAAAAGATTCTATAATAACACAAGATAAAATGAAACGATAGCCGAAAGTCTGGATAAAGTATAGAGAGAGGGGGAGTAGGGAGGGGGGAGGAAGTAAACCTGTAGCTAATATACCATAAGAGGGGGATGAGGGTTGGGAATGGAGGGAGTTGACAGCTATAGTTATGATCAGGAGAGGTGGCGAGTAATTTGGGGGGGTAGGGGTATTAAGAATGGAGCATATATAAAACTTATATGATATGCAATTCTGGAGGCGTGGATGACTAAAACACAACTGTAGGAATGAGAGGAGGGGGCCAGAGGAGGAAGAGGACCCCCGCCCCTACCTGAGGGTGAGATGTCCCATGTCTCCATGTGACATCCCTTGATTGAATCAAGCCCACTAAGGAAGGGACCCCTTACGTATTGGTTTATCAAAGAACTGAGTTTTAAGACGTATATCTACCATACAACATAATCTACATTATGATTCACATGAGAGAGAATGTCTGGACAGTTATAATGGTTACTGATATGGCAGGTAGAGAGGTCCAGGTTTTATTGTATAAAAAGAAGAGTCATTCGTCCTTAGGATGTGGTTCTCTTTGTATGGAGTCTACTGGTTGTTTAGAGAGGGAGAACGTCTGGTAGGGGTGATGGGTTCCCAGAGATGTGTAGGTATTTGTCAAGGTCGTTGCTAGGCAATGATTTGCCGATGAAGTTGGACCATTTGCTCCCGAAGCGGGGAGTAGTTTCGTAAAGAAACAGGTTAATATCCGTTTTTTCCTTGCATAGAAGACTCGTGAGTTCCTGTCTGACCTCGGAGAGTATAGGAGGGAAGGTGGAGGTCCACTTCCTCAGTATGGCTTGCCTTGCGGACATAAAGCATGTCGATAGCCAGGCCTTGTTTCGTTGGGTTATTTGTCTTTAAAGTCAAACTGGTTGTGAGGAAGTATCATCCAGGAATCCGAAAAGTAGAGGAAATATATCCTTGGAGGGGGTGAGACTGGTTATAAGAAAAGCATAGTTTTCGATTTGATCCCAGTAATCAGCAATTTTGGGGCAGGACCATAGCCTGTGTAACAGTGTCGGTGTGACAGCCATATAGAGGACATTGAAAGATGGACTGTAAAGGACCTTTGGGTAAGTAAGGGATATAGGCCCTGTGCATTATCATGAGCTGTTGTTCTCTCCAAAATTCATTACTGACAAAAGCACAGGTATTATTGTACCCTGCGAGGATCTGTTTGACCGCTGCTGTGGAGTCAAGCTCTTTGTTCCAGGTGGTAATTGAGGTAGTGTTAAGTGGATTATTTAAGCGCTGGCGGAGTGGTTTATAGATGGTGGATATCTTAATTGTTGGTATGAACAGGAGTAGGTATGGCGCTGTTCTAATATACACTAGCAATACAACGTGGTGCTTACAATGCTCAGCTTAAATCAGTATAAAACAATTCTTAAAACCAAGGTGCAGAAAAAAGTCCTTTTTAAAAATGGTGCTTAAAATGCTCAGCTTAAAACCAAACTGCAGAAAAAAGTTTTTCATACATTCAATAATGGTGATAAAGGTGACTTGTGTTCCTCCTTAAATATACATGGTGCATGAGATAATCAACATAAATCCTGTGTATCCAAGTTATGCAGATAAAAAAGTTCAGAAAGTGCAGTGTTCAATATTGGTGATAAGGTGACTTGTGCTCTTCCTTGACTGCTCCATCTGGTGGTGCAAGGCAATCCTTGGAAAACGCTTGGTGCTCCTAGTGCTTGGGTGGTAATAAAAGGGTAGATGTGTGCTTACCAGATAGTTTCACCCCTCTGCGGGGTACAGCGCATTCACAGTGCTAAGCCCCTGTGCAGCGGGTCCAGCCTGGACCTTGTTGTCTGTCTTGGTGGTGTCCTTTCCCGTGGTCACGTGCGTGTGTGAAAAATAAAGAAGGTTCCCATAGAGTAGTACCATTTAAAATGACATTTTATTTAAATGGTAACAATTTCCAAAGCAATAAAAGTATTGTAAAACACGCTAAAAAAAACAGCTTGAAGTGCTTGGGGAGAGCCATTTGTAACCAAACTGTATGTGGCTCTGACACCCGTAAATGATGCACATAAGCCCCGCTCTACCGGACGTCATCTGGAGCGGTGAGTACGATGAAACCGGTAGAGCAGGGCTTATGTGCACTCTACCCACCATACAACATTATCTTCTCATACCATCAGTGTGGCACCAACCCAACCCCCTTCCTTCTATCTTAACCAGTTAACAACAGCCCTATAGTCAAATGATGGCTACAGGGCTGTTGCTTAACTCCGGGAGGACATACTATGATGTCCTCCCATGAACCCGTTTCCAGCGTGCCCCCTGGGGTGCTCACCCGGGAACATCGGATCGCGTTGAATGGCCGCTCAAATGACGGAGCGATCACATGTAAACAAGCCGGCAGAAGTGCAGGCTTTTCACTCTCCTCTCCACACCGATTGGTGCAGTGTGGGAGAAGAGGGGGAGAGCAGATGCTGCAGCGCTGTGGGCAGGATGTGTAGTGCCCACAGCCCTGCTATGTGACAGGCTGCACCCCCACCATCCATCCATCCAGCCTCACCCAGCCAGGCATCCTCATCCTGGTGGTCATCCATGCTCACCCACCCAGTCATCCTCACCCCATCCATGCTCACCCACCCAGCCACCCATCCATCCCTGCTCACCCATCCAGCCATCCTCACCCAGCCATGCTCACCCATCCAGCCATACATGCTCATCCACCCATCCATGCTCACCCAGCCATCCATCCATTGTCACCCAGCCATCCATCCATGCTCACCCAGCCATCCATCCATGCTCACCATCCCAGCCGTGCTCACCCAACCATGCTCACCCATCCATCCATCCATGCTCACCCAGCCATTCACTCATACTCACCCAGCCATCCCTCCATGCTCACCCAGCCATCCCTCCATGCTCACCCAGTCATCCATCCATGCTCATCCACCCAGCTGTGCTCACCCACCCATCCATGCTCAGTCATTCCCATCCAAGCTCATCCATACCCATCCGTGCTCAGTCATCCTCATCCGTGCAAATCCATCCCCATCCGTGTTCATCCATTCCCATCTATGCTCAGTCATCCCAATCCGTGCTCAGTCATCTCCATCTGTTCTCATCCATCCTCATTCATGCTCAATCATCCCCATCCATGCTCAGTCATCCCATCTGTGCTCAGTCATCCCCATCCATGCTCATCCCTCCCCATCCATGCTCATCCCTCCCCATCCATGATCAGTCATCCTCATCCATGCTCAGTCATCCCCATCCGTGCTCAGTCATCCCCATCCATGCTTATCCATCCCCATCCATGCTCATCCATCCCCATCCATGGCTAATTAGTGCCTCTTTCATGCTCATCCATACCACATCAGTTCTCATCCGTGACACATCCATGCCACTACAGTGCCCATCCATGCCACTACAGTGCCCATCCATGCAACTACACTGCCCATCCCTGCCACTACAGTGCCCATCCATTCCACTACAGTGCCCATCCATGCCACTACAGTGCCCATCCATGCCAGTATACTGCCCATCCATGCCACTACAGTGCCTACCCATGCCACCACAGTGCCTCACAATAGTGTAAAAGGTAATCAAATTAGATTTGAAATGCATGCCCCTAGAACACCTGATGGTGCTCCCTGTATGTTGGGCCTCTGTATGTGGCCAGGCTGTGTAAAAGTGTCACACATGTGGTATCTCCATACTTGGGAGGAGTAGAAAAATATTTTAGGGTGTAATTTTTGCTAGATACATGCTGTATATTAGAAATATTGTATAATTGGACAACTTTGTGTAAAAAAAAATGTGTTTTCATTTTCTTTCCACATTTTACAAAAACTTGTGGAAAAAATGTTCATGTTCAAAAGACTCATTATGCCTCCTTCAAAATATATGTTGGGGTGTTTTCTTTCCAAAATGGGATAATTTTTTGGGCATTTCAATTGTCCTGGTGCTCCAGGACCTTCAAAAGTGCAAGAGGTAGTCAAGAAATAATATGTGTAATTTATGTTCCTAGAACGCCTGATGGTTCTCCCTGCATGTTGGGCCTCTGTATGTGGCCAGGCTGTGTACAAGTCTCACACATGTGGTATCGCCATACTCAGGAGGAGAATGTTTTTTGGGGTGTAATTTGTGGTATGCATATGCTTGGTGTGAGAAATAACCTGTTAATATATGACAATTTTGTGAATAAAAGGAAACAAAATCTTAATTTTGCAAAGAATTGTGGGGAAAAAATTACAACTTCAAAAAATTCACTAGGCCTCTTACTAAATACCTTGGAATGTCTACTTTCCAAAAAGGGGTCATTTGTGGGGTATTTGTACTTTCCTGGCTTGTTAGGGTCTCAAGAAATGAGATAGGCCGTTAGTACATCAGGTGTGATCAATATTCAGTGATTGGCACCTTAGCTTGTAGACTCTATAACCTTCACAAAGACCAAATAATATACACTAAGTTGTTTTTTTTTTAACCAAAGATATGTATCAGTATAAATTTTGGCCAAAATTTATGAAGAAAAATTACTAATTTGCAAAATTTTATAACAGAAACAAAGAAAAATGCACTTCTTTTAATTATAGCGCAAAAAATAAAAAAACCCAGAGGTGATTAAATACCACCAAAAGAAAGCTCTATTTGTGTGAAAAAAAAGGACAAAAATTTCATATGGGTGCAGTGTTGCATGACTGACTAATTGTCATTTAAAATGTGAGAGCACTGAAAGCTGAAAATTGGTCTGGTTGTTAAGGGGGTTTAAGTGCCCAGTGGTCAAGTGGTTAAATGCTGGGATTCCAAGAGAGTATCCAGGAAGGAAGGATGGAATCTTTGGAGTTTTTTTCAAGGCATAGGCCCACAGCATAGCTTATGGCTTGGTGAACGAAGAGAAAGTGGTTTTGCGGGAAGTTCATAATGTGAGAGGATATGGGAAACCTGTAGAGGAAGACCTGTGGACTCATCAAAAAGTTGGGCAAATCTGAGGAGCCCATGGGAAGCCCACACAGCGTAACCAGTGCCCAGTTTAGCTTGAGGAAAATTTGTATTCCCGTGGATCAGGAGATGACTAGTTACCCACAGGGATAGGTTACGTTTTCTTCTTGTTTCTCGCCATGCCACTAGGGTGTCATGGACTAGTAAATTGTGCTTCAGATCTGGGGAAGAAATCAAAGGTTGCTGTGCAATAGGGCTGGCAGACTGTATGGGCTTGCCACTTGGGACTTTAGATCATGGTTCGAGTACCTTGATTTTTGTATGAGCCAGTCTAAGCAGACTCGCAGTAGGCAGGAAAGATTGTATGCTCTCAAATTTGGAAGATTTGCTCCTCCCCCTCACTCCTTGGCAAGTGTAGTTTTTGCAAAGAGATGTGGGGTCTGTGTCCATCCCAGAGAAGGGCAGACAAAGTCTTCTGTAATCTTTGTATGTCAGTGTGGCGCATCAGGAGCGGAATGGTCTGTAGAGGATAGAGAAGTCTGGCAAAGCTTACCATTTTAAAAAGGTGGCACCTGCCAAGGAGTGAGAGCGGGAGGTTCATCCACGTCTCCAGTTCACCTTTGACCTTAGTGACCACTGGGGTATAGTTTAGGTAGTAAAGAGAAGAGGGTGTCTTACCAATCTTAACACTGAGGTATGTGATAAATTGTAGGGCAACTGTAAAAGTTGAAGTGCTAGCCCAAGGGGGGGTCCTAGTGTGATACAGTGGGAGTATCTCACTCTTAGTGAAGTTGATACGTAATCCTGAGTAAGACCTGAAATGGGTAAAGATGTCCTGTATGTGGGGCATGTCATATTTGGGGGCAGAGGTAAAGATGAGTATATCATCCGCAAATAGTGCTAGTCGAAGTTCTTGATGTCCTATAGTGATGCCATGAAGATTGGAAGAGAACATAGCGAGAGAGTGGTTCCAAAGCTAGATTAAATAGCAACGGTGACAAGGGGCAGGCTTGTCTTGTCCTATTGTGGAGTTTTATGCTAGCTGAAGCATGTCCTGCCGCGACAATGTTAGCTGTAGGGGCCGAGTACATTGCTTAGATTAGATGTAGGAAAGGCCGGTGAAACCAAATTGGCGAAGGATTGTGGCCAACCAGGCAAAGCTGGGGTTGTCAAAAGCCTTCTCCGCATCAAGTGATATTATAGCGTTGTCAGTATCGGGGTTGGCTTTAGCATATTTCAGAGCCATGATAACTTTCCTAATATTGGACGAGACTGAGCGACTTTGCGTGAAACCAGCCTGAGAGGGATGGATGAATGTGGGCATTATTTTTGCTTGTCTGCTGGCTATGACTTTAGAAAGTATCTTGGAGTCTAGGTTGAGCAGGGATATGGGCCTATAAGAGCTAGGTTAAGTAGGGCCCTTGCCTTTTTTTGCTATTGATTTGATGTGTGCCTGATATCCAGAAGGTAAATAGGCGCCTCCTGCTAGTATTTTCCGGTAGACCCTGGCTAGAACTGGGACCGCTATTCTCTCAGACAACTTGTAAAATTCAGGGGTATACCCATCTGGCCCAGTAGCCGTGATCCCAGTTTTCCAGACACCCCGTTTTGTGTCTGGATATGGGTATGGCTATACTTTGTGGTTGTGTAAGAGTAATCCTGGATGTTTGAAGAAACTGCAATATTTTGGTACTTAATTATTGCGTAATTGAAGTATTTTTTTTTAAACAATTGGTTTATTAATAAGGTTTCAGTTTCTCATGCTCTATCTATATTGAGGTTTTCATCAAGGGGAGTATGTAAGGTCTTCTTGATAGTGTGAAGATGTGATATTTGAGAGGAGATGCTTTGTGGAAAATTGATGTTTTTGTAACGCTGTTTCTGATGGATATCTTTCAGATATCTAGGAGGAGGAATCTCTATTTAGAGACTTTGAGTAGTCGGTCCAACATGACCAGGTTTTACTAAATTTGGAGGGGTTGTCTCTCATTATGCATATCAGTTCTTCCATTTTGGCTGTATGATGTACATAGCGTATCCAGTCTGAAATTGTTGATGGTGTAGATGAGTTCCATTTTAGTGGGGTGCATCTTTTGGCTGCATTTATGAGGTGTAAGGCTAGAGATTTACAATATTGGGAGTGCAGAAGGGAAGAGTGGTGCAGCAGATATTGTGCTAGTGTGAAATCCAAAGTATAGGTGGTGATCTTTGCTATATGCTCATGTATCTCTCTTCAGAAAGGCTGTACTTTCAAGCATGTCCACCAGATATGTAGTAGTGTACCATTTTCCCTTCCACATCTCCAACAGAGAGGTGAGGAAGTTGTGTGGGAGAATGTGCTTAATTGGATTGGTGTAATATACCAACTTGCTAATAATTTGTATCCTGCTTCTTGGATTGTGGAGTTAATTGAGCCTTTGTGGATGTTATGTAGTATGTTGTCCCATTCTTCCTCTGTAAAAGAAAGGTCAAGATTTTGTTCCCATTTCAGACATGGCCCACTAGATTTTGCTTCATGGTTGGAGAATAATAGGTTATACATGAAAGACACTACATGTGCTTGTGAGGAAGATCTGGTACAAAAGGCTTCAAATAGTGTATGTTTTCTGTGCCAATCTGGTGAGATGTTTGGGTATTTGAAGAAATGTCTTAGCTTAACATATGTCCAGAATGGGAATGTGGAGTCTGGCATTTTATTTTGGAGTATTTCATATGGCACTAAGGAACCTCTTTGGAAAAACTGTTCAGCTCTTATCTGTTAGTGAGGCCATCCTTCCCAGTGGAATTGGGAGGCGTGTTCTGATGGGAAATCAGGGTTGTGTTTTATAGGAGAGAGTGGGCCTGGGAAGGATGTAAATTTTAGATTTTTGTTAATTTGGTGGAAATTTTGAAGGGTTGGACCTATAGTTGGATGGTCTTTGTGGAGTTTTACTGTAGGTGAGTGTGGTAACCAAGCTATTAGTTGTAAGGGGGTTTGGGCTACTGCATTTCTGTTTGAATCCAATCTCTAGTGTTCATATGTAGATTCCAATCCACGATTCTTGTGAGGTGACAGGCTAAATAATATTTATATATGTCTGGTAATCCAATGCCTCCTTTCAGTTTGGGTAGTGTGAGGATTTCGTATTTGAGTCTGGGACGTTTGTGGCCCCAAACAAAGAGTGTACAAGCCCTTCTATATGATGAGAAAAAGGTTTTGGGGAGTTTTATAGGGATTGTCTGCAGTATGTATAGAATTTGTGGTAGGACATTCATTTTTATTATTCCCGGCCAAACCAGGAGAATGTGCCTTTATGCCTATTTTCAAGGTCTTGCTGTATTTTCTTTACTGTAGGTAGATAATTGAGACAATATAAGTCATCCAGACAGCTAGGTAATTGTATGGCTAGGTATGTGATTGCTTGCTCTTTCCAAGTAAAGGGGGATTTGCTTTTACATTCTTTTACTTCAGTACAGGACAGAGTTATGTTTAGGGTATGAGATTTAATTTGAGTAATTCATCTGTAAGTTGGATAGGATAGGTATTTATAATGCTTTAATTCCTTCAGTAACGTTGGGATGGTAGTTTGGGGTTTGGATAAACAGAGTGAATCATCATCAGCAAATGCTGCTATCTTATGTGTATGGCCTGTAACATTAATTTCTGAAATGTTGTCATTCATTCTGAAACTAATTAATAGTGGTTCAAGGGAGAGTACATAGAGTAGGGGTGATAGGGGGCATCCCTGTCTGGTTCCATTTGAGATGGGGAAGGCATGTGATAGGTGGCCATTTACTCAGACTTTGACGGATGGTGATGAGTAAAGTGCCATAATAAAATTGAGCATTTTCTTTCTTAGGTCTATTTTTTCTAGCACCACTTTCATATAGTTCCAGGCCACTCTATCAAATGCCTTCTCTGCATCTAGGGATAGAAAGAATCCTTTTTGTTTGGTTTTGGTCATCCAATAATGTAGATTTCGAGCTTTCAGAGTGTTGTCTCTGGCCTCCCTTCCCTGGATGAAGCCTACTTGGTCTTTGTTAATCAAAGAAGTCATGTGTGTTTTTAATCAATTGGCAAGTATCTTAGAAAAAAATCTTGAGATCTGCATTTAGTAGCAATATTGGTCTGTAATTGCTTACTAATGATTGATCTTTTTCTTCTTTAGGGATTACTGAAATGTGTGCTTCTAATATCCCTTGTAATCCATTGGGTTTGGAGGCCAGAGAGTTGAAAGCTTTCAGAAAGGGAGAAGTAAGGGTGTCTAGAAAGGTATTATAATAGGCAGCAAATAAGCCACCTGGCCCTGGGCTTTTTTCCAATTTTAAATGCTTTAGGCATGTGTTTAACTCTTCTAGAGGGATTGGTTGGTCTAATGTATTGGAGTCTACTGAGAACAATGTTTTTGGGCTATATTTTGATAAGAAGTTTATGATTGCTGATTGGCGGGTGATTCTATCTTCTATAGATCTGGCTTCTGGGTGGAGGTTGTAAAGTTTTGTATAATATTTAACAAATTGGGATGCAATATCTTTATCAGAGTGTAGTAGGCTACCGTCTTGAGCTGGTGGATATTGGTTTTGGCTTGTTTAGCTTGTATGGCTCTAGCTAGTAATTTTACGCTTTTATATCCTTGTTCATAGAACAATTTCTTTGTGAGTGTGTATTTGTGTTTAATATTTTTTCAAGTTTGTCTAACAATTCCTTCCTAGCTTGTATTAGTTCCTGTAAAGTTTGTACCGCCTGTAACTTTGTATGTGATGATTCTAGTGTTTTTATTCTTGTTATAATATGGTTAATTTGAGCTTGGTATACCTTTTTTCTGTGGGCAGCTGCTGTTATAAGTTCTCCTCTTATAACACACTTATGTGCTTCCCAGATTGTGATTGGTGATAATGAAGGGTCAGTATTTTCTTTAAAGTATGTTTATAGGCATGAGGTAAATGTTTTGGTCAATTCCACATCTGTGAGTAGTGAAGCGTCTAGACTCCAACTTTTTGTCTGTGCTTCACTTGTAGGTATAGATAGTGTCATTGTAATTGGGTTGTGATCAGATAGTATTGCTGGTTCTATGGTGGAGTTGGTCAATAGGTGCAAGTCTGTTTGTGATAAAAAGAAATAAGTCTGGAGTATTTGTTGTGTGGGGCGGAAAAATGTGTATAATCAAGGGTGTCTGGGTTTAAAATGCACCATGTGTCGTGGACTTGAAGTTCTTGTATATAGCGGTCTATTTTTTCAGGGCTCTGTATGGGATGGATGTGGTACCATTAGATGTATCCAGAATAGGTTGAAGTGGAATATTTAAATCTCCTCCCATAATCAAAATTCCTTTCTTAAAAGTGGAAAGTGTTATTGTGCTGAGACATTGGGTTTGATTCTTGTTTGGGCAGTATATGTTTGTTATTGTGATTGTTTTCTTGTATAAATCCCTTTTGAGAAGAGGTATCTTCCTTCATTATCTGCATGTGTGTCTGTGATATTTATGTGTAGATGGTTTGCAATGAGGATTGATACTCCAAATGAGACTTGGCAGAATGGAGAGCCAGGAGAAAAGTCAGGAGCCAGGCCAGTAGTCATGCAGGGAATATCAGCCAGGAGTAAGGCAGTAACCAGAGTCAGGAATCAGCCAGAGTCTTACACTGGTAATCAGGGAGCAGCGGAGTCAGAAGAGCAAGCCAGGGGTCAAACACAGATCAGCAGGCAGAAGCGGAGTCAATGGAACAAGCCAATAAAAGCAGGAACAGGAACTCAGGAACACATGGGGGAGCTGAAGATCATCCAGCAACTAGTGACTCATGCCTTAAAGAGACCATTAGGCACCAGAATTTGTCACGCATTGCAAATTTCTATGTGCCAATCTGGAATTCCGTTGGGCATTAGCAGATGTGCCAGTTCTTCTGCAAACCGTTCTCTGACATCACCTTTAGCCAGTTTCAACGTTCCCTTGATATTCATGGGATTGTCAGCCACTGGGTTTTCTGATTGGCTGACCTGATGTTCCCTTTGGTGTGCTTAAATTAAAATAGCACTGGAAGCTCTGAAGGTTCATCAAATGAGGGGGAAGGAGTAGTGGTCACGAGGTGACACGAGGTGGCACCAACAGCTCCAGTGTTGTGCGCTGTCCTTCATCCATTTTGGATGCCAGCAAATTGACCAAGTGGGCTGTGAATGAACTGTAACAACCCTGCTTATTTATCCTGGACCACATGTCTACAGTTATGTGGACTCTGCAATTAGCCAATCTAATGACAAGATATTAACTTTTATATGCTGGTAAAGGGCAAGCTTGACCTTCCGGAAGAAGAAATGGATAGCACAGGCTGCAAATTAGCAGCTGACAGGATGGAGTTTGGTGACTGAGCATGATTGATAGACGTGTGCAATTCATTTCGTCCTGAATTAGTTTTTCGACGAAATTCAACAAATTTGTTCATTCGGAAATATTCGAATTAACGAAAACCCGTTTAACAAATTTTTCCAAAATTTGAAAATCCATAAATTCAACAATCCAAAAATTCAGAAATTCAAAATAATTACTAACTAAATAATAATAACTATTACTAACTATTAAATTGGAATTTACTTTCAAATTTTGCTGTTAGTGAATGTCACAAATACGAATTTATCTGAAGCTACGATTTATCCGAAATAACGAATGCCACATCTAAACAAATGGAACGTAACAAATTAATAATAATAAATAATAATCATAATAAAAAAATGTATTATTATTTAGTATTATTTATTTGTTACGTTCCATTCCTTTAGATGCATCATTCGTTATTTTGGATTATTCATAAGTAAGGATTAATTCGTATTCATTGCATTTACTAACAGCCAAATTTGAAAGGAAATTCCAATACCTATAGGGGAAGTTTCTTCCAGCAGCATAGAGCCATATTATTGTTCTAAAATCATCTCCAAGTTGTATAGGGAAAGTTTCTTCCAGCCGCATAGAGAGCCATATTATTGTTCTAAAATTTAGAACAATAATATGGCTCTCTATGCGGCTGGAAGAAACTTTCCCTGTACAACTTGGAGATGATTTTAGAACAATAATCTTTCCCTTAAAGCAACAGCTGGAACCTTTCCCTTGTTCAGTAATGCAGGATGAGATGTTCTATAATATCTGAAATCTGTCCCTCACAGAGCCAGCAGCACCCTCTCCCTAAACTATCCTGAGAGCATATGACATGCAGCATGGTGACTCCAGCCCCATATAGAGGCTGGGTCACATGATGTACTGGCCAATCACAGCCTTGTCATTAGTAGGCATGGCTGTGATGGCTTCTAAGGGCAAACTAGTGAAACACTTGTTGATTGGCTGCCCTTGGCAGCTATTCAACACATGGAATAAAATACCAGAACCCCGGACCCGAACCCGGACCTTTTTTGAAAAGTCCGGGTTTTGGGTCCGGGTCCTGGACACCCCAAAGTTCGGTACGGACCCGAACTTTACAGTTCGGGTTCGCTCAACTCTAGTGACTATTAATATGCAGAATTTTTATGTAACTATGTAACTAAATGAAAAATGAAAATTTTCCCATTTCACTTGTTAATTTTCATCTGTTAAAGTCAGAATAATAAACAAACAACTCAAAATTTACAAATACATATTTCTGACATTTAAAAAAAAAAAAACAGTGACCAATATAGCCACCCTTCTTTTCAATAGTAGTCATAAGCCTTCCATTCATGAAGTCTTTCAGTTTCTTGATCTGTTGGTGATCAACTTTTTGTGCAACAGCAACCACAGCCACCTAGACACTGTTCACAGAGGTGTACTGTTTTTCTTCACCATAAATTTCCCATTTAAGAAGGGTCCACAAGTTCTCAATAGGGTTTAGGCGAATAGAGGAAATGGGCCATGTCATTATTCCTTTATCTTTAAGGCCTTTATTGGCTAGCCACACAGTGGAGTACTTTAATGCATGGGATTGGAGCATCTTCCTGCATAAATATCATGGTCTTCTTGAAAGATGCAGACTTTTTCCTGTACCACTGCTTAAAGAAAGTGTCTTCTGAAAACTGGCAGTAGGTTTAGTAGTTGCTTTGAGTCCATCTTCAACCTGAAAAGGCCCAACTAGTTCATCTTTCAGTCCAACTAGCTCATCTTTAATAATATCAGCCCATATCAGTACCCCAAAGTCAAAGTCAAAGTGGAGCTCTATGCCCATTACTGATCCAGCCACAAGCCCATCCATCTGGTCCATCAAGTGTCACTCTCAGCTCATCAGTCCATAAAACCTTTGAAAAATCTGTCTTCAGATATTTTTTGGCCCGGGCTTGACGTTTCAACGTATGTGTTTTGTTCAGTGATGGTTGAGTTTCAACCTTTCTTACCTTGGCCATGTTTCTGAGCACTGAACATCTGGTACTCCTGGCCACTCCAGGGTGGTTGCATTTCTGGAATATGACAGCACTGGAGGAGAATGGGTTTCTGGTAGCTTCACCTTTGATTCTTCTCAAATCTTCGGCAGTTCATTTGCATCTTTTTTTTCCCAACATGTTTCTTGCGACCTTGTTTCTTCTCTTTGTTCAGGTGTTTCCAAACATTATGGGGCATTCGCGGGAACTTCGCGCATCCCATAATGCTGCCCGCTGATTGGCCAAAGCATGCACATGACCTGCATGCTTTGGCCAATCAGCGGGCAGCCTGCTGTGAGAGCTTTGATTGGCTAAAGACAGGGTGCCTTTAGCAAATCACTGCACAACAGCCTCACACTATATAAAGCTGCTTGTACAGCGACTCTATGTAGCGTGTTGGCGGCGGTTGGCGGTGTAATGCCTCGTACATGCGGGGCGACGATCGCATTCAACACGTCGTACTCACGACCGTTGTATGCGAAATCGATCGTTTGTGTGCGCGCTTTCAACAGTCGAACATACGACGGTCGTACATGGGAGTTGTGTGTGCAGACTACAAAACTTGGTCGTACCAACAAGCTCGCATACGACCGTTGTATCGTGTGTAGAGCAGTTGGGTACAACAAGTTGTATTGTGCTAAACACGCATGCGCCAAGTCCACTTCAACTAAACAAAATTAGATGAAGGAGCCCAAAGGGTGATGCTACGATACCAGCACTTCCTCTTTATATGCTCGTTCGCGTCATCACGTTCGGCCGGCCGCAAGTTGTATGTATGACCGTCGGGTGCACGTCAGTATGCTATTTACATTATGCAACATACGATTTGCGACGATCGTACGTACGATCGTCGCCCCGTGTGTACGAGGCTTTAGAGAGAGAGCTTAGGTTTCTGATTACAGGCAGTTTAGCTAGCTAGCTTTATAATGTGGGGGGGACCCCAGGTCAAAAAAAGAAAAAAAAAAGACAGATGGCTAACTAGATAGATAGTGAGAAATCTACAATTTATCCTTACATCTGTCAGTACAGGCAGGTTAGTGTAGGAAAATATATTCTATATACATAGGGCTATCTGTATATAGTCAGGCAGTGCAAAAATATATGTATACTTTCCTAGTGTATGTGTGTGTGTGTGTGTATATATATATATATATATATATATATATATATATATATACATATATACACACACACACACACACACACACAGTCTAGTATATATCACACAGTCTAGTATATATAATATATATACACACGCATAGTGTACACTATATATCAGTGTACACTGTACATACGGTATATAGTACTCTTGACCTGGTGTAGTAAAATATATACAGCCTGGTATATATATACACACACACACAGTGTATTGAGTGTGCACTATATATCTGTACATACAATATATGTTACACTTGATGTGGTGTATTAAAATATATACATCCTGGTATATATATAAATACACACACACACAGCGTATTGAGTGTGCACTATATATCTGTAAGTGCGGTATATAGTACACTTGACGTGATATATTAAAATATATACAGCCTGGTGTATATATATATATATATATATATATATATACACACACACACACACACAGCGTATTGATATATAACATACATGTCTATATATCACGTGTGAGTTATGTGACAC
>BLSH010176819.1:185405-200790 GCA_018402905.1 Glandirana rugosa | reverse complement strand
GGAGGTGTTTGACTTTATAGTGTAACCGGATCCTGGAACTGGGCGTGGGGGCGGAGCCAGCCTATGCGTATATGCTGTCGTGCTTTGCATCAGGAAAGGAAAATTACCGTCAGGTAAGTATACAATTTTCTGTTTTTTACACAATAAAGGACTTGTCATAAACAGCCTCTTGTTTTTTGTAACACTACACTCCTTTTTTGGTGAATGGGTAGGGATACAATGTACCCCATACCTATTCACATGGGGGGCCGGGATCTGGGGGCCCCCTTATTAAAGGGGCTTCCAGATTCCGATAAACCCCCCTCCCGCAGACCCCCACAAGCAACGGTCAGGCTTGTGGGGAAGAGGCTCTTGTACCCATCAACATGGGGACAAGGTGCTTTGAGATGTGGTGGCAGAGCCCCCCTCCCCAAAGCACCCATACTCCCCATGTTGAGGGCATGTAGCCTGGTATGGTCCAGAAGGGGGGGTGCTCGTCCGCCCCCCCATCCTAACCGGCCAGGGCAGCATGCTTGGATAAGGGTCTGGTTTGGATTTTAGGGGGAACCAACGTCAATTTTTTTAAAAATTTGGCACGGTGTTCCCTTTAATATCCAAACCAGACTTGAAGAGCCTGGTTTGGACTGAGGGGGGGACCCCACACACATTTTTTCAGCTTTTTTTTTTGTATATTGCCGGGAACCAGCAATACATTACAGCTGCGATTTTAAATGACAATTTTTCCTATGGAAATGTAATTTTGCTCTGGCTATGTTCTACACCTCACAGAGATGCGCCCTTTTATGCACAGACACCCCTCGGGCACAATATTTAAAGGAATTTTTCTTTTTTTTTTCACTTTAAGTATTATTAAAATCACTGCTCCTGAAAAAACAATTGATTTAAAAAGTTTTTTTTTTCATTGATACATGTCCCCTAGGGCAGGGCCCGGGTTGCCATACACTTTTTATGGCAATACCATTGCATATAAGCCTTTATGAGCACATTTGATTTTTCATGTTCGGGTCCCATAGACTTTAATGGTGTTTGAATGTTGGCCCAAACTTTTTGTCTGTTCGCATGTTCTGGTGCGAACCGAACCGGGGGGTGTTCGGCTCATTCCTACTCAACACACAGTCAATTAGCCATTTTCCCTCCCCGGTGTCATGTGACTCGTTAGTGTTACAGGGTCTCAGATGTGAATGGGGAGCAGGTTTGTTAAATTTGGAGTTATATCGCTCTCCATCTCTCATACTAGTCACTGGAAGTTCAACACCTCATGGAAAAGAACTCTCTGAGGATCTGAAAAAAAGAATTGTTGCTCTACATAAAGATAAGTAATACAAAAAACTGCTCAACCATATAATAAAGTGCTAGTGCAAAAATAATGTGTGCAAAAACATCCAAGTAATCAAAAATGGTAAAGAGTGACTATAAAATCCCATATAAAGTCCATTTAAGTCCAGACTTCCATAAGTGAAAAAATCATATAGACCCAAAGGACCAAGTAGACTTCTCCACCAGGGGAAAATAGGATAAAGCTTCCATGTCACCACACACTTAAACAGATATGACTCTTACCAGAGCCTGTTGGCTACCTATCTCTAGGTGAGCCACAAAAGTGAGCAGATAGCCTCTGCGGGCATGTGGTGTAGGGAGGATGTAAACAGCCTTTCTTCCCTGGAAGAGTATATTCGTTCTCACCAGTGAAATCGAGATCAGCCAAAGTTCATATGTACGTGAAAAGAAGAAGGCTCGAATAGTGTGATATCGCAAATGTATTGGTAGAACCAGTTTATGGTGTTTCTCACTGACACAGCCTGCTTTGCTGTAGATAGTATGCTTTTTAAACTCTCCTCTCTCTCCCTTCCTCAAGCTGAGCAAGCACGAGCTGAGCCTGAGGTAGGGAGAGAGAGGAGAGTTTAGAAAGCATACTATCTGTCTGAGTGTGTGGTGACACGGAAGCTTTATCCTATTTTCCCCTGCACCTGGTGGAGGAGTCTACTTGGTCCTTTAGGTCTATATGATCTTTTCACTTATAGAACTCTGGACTTAAATGGACTTTATATGGGACTTTATAGTCACTCTTTACCATTTTTGATTACTTGGATGTTTTTGCACATATTATTTTTGCACTAGCACTTCATTATATGGTTGCACAGTTTTTTGTATTATATATTGAGATCTATGGATGGTATCCTATTGAATTGCTGCAACCTCACTCACGGACTTCGTTTATATCAATATTTAAATCAATATTTGCACAGTTAATTTTTAGCGTGGTATATACACTATTTATAACTACATAAAAATAGCCTAGGCCATAAGAAGATTGCCAAGACCCTGAAACTGAGCTGCAGCACTGTGACCAAGACCATACAGTGTATAAATGAACCATACAGTCTGTAGGAATAGTGGTGGTTACCTCATCCCAAATTTGTACTAGTAAGAAAAGACAGAATCCCCCCCCCCCCCCGAGTGGGACTTTAAATAGGTAGACTAGGATGTCTTGGAAGTGATATAGACAAACTACAAAAATAAACAAGTTGGATATATCCCCATCCCTATATAAGCAAGAAGATGTGGAAAAATACCCCCTATGGGACTTTTGAGGGAGAACCAACTCAACAAGAAATAAATAAAATGTAACATTTATTGATATGTATTAAACACATTCCATAAGGTTGATGTAAAGCACCCAAATAGACATAATATACATGCAAAGTGCATGACAACATGGATGATGATATCTGACACAATAACTAAAGAAAATCACACATAGAATAAAAAGACCACTAATCTGCCACTGGGAAGGGCAGACAGGAATCCACGCGTTTCGATATGATGTAATTTCTTCTTCAGGGGTATGTGGTCATAAGTTTAAAAGCAAAACAACTCTAAATAACAAACACAAATACAATATGTCAGAAAAAATATATATACAGAGCAAGAGACATAAAAGGGTACATAGAGTTCATCAGCTTAAATCAATTACATACTGACCAGGGAGAAAGGGATACCCTTAGATATTGTCTACAGAGAAGTCGAGGTTAAAAATAACCATCTAACCAGCAGACAAATAGAGTGCTCAGCCAAAAGCAACGATGGCTGCTACAGTATCTGGGAACATAAATAAGAAAGGAGGGAAAAACAAAAGTAAAAAAAGAAAAAACAAAAAAAGAGAAGAAAGAAAGGAAAAGAAAGAAAGAAAGAAAGAAAGAACAACACCCATTACACTAGGAATCCAGGAAAGGGATATCGGTAAATGTTGAAAATACAAGTATGCATGTTAAAGTGGCAAACCGCAAAGAGGTAAAGCCTACCTGTATCCTCAAATGGGGCGGCCCACGCATATACCGAAATTGGATGGAAGCTGGAGTGAAAGCCTTGAGGGTGGAACACAAATAACAAAAGATAGGAAGAAGTGGACAAACCACTGGGGCTGTAAAAAAGAAAAGAGGGGGATAGGTAGGAAAAATGCATACATTTAAACTTATAAATGGACCAGAAGTATACCTGGATTGAAACAAAAATATGGCATACCTGGCAGCCAAAAAATGGTGTGCTTAATCAACCAGTGGTACACATTGGACGACGATATTGGCAAGGATGCCCAAAAGGGGAAAAATCCAACCATAAACTGGGGGAAAGAGGGTAACCGCTCCAACCAGTGAACTTGTCAAAGCCAAAGCGGACGAGCTACAAGAGAAAATACAAATACACAAGGAAAGAAAAAGCGAAAAAATAAATAAATAAAAATTGATGTGCAAAAAACCAATGTAGCTAGCTACCCTGAAAAGGTAAATAAACCAACTCATTAGCACTCGGAGAAAGGCATATTGTAGAAAAACAGAGCCATACATAGATGGCAATGGACATACCTTGTTGGTGAGAAAAGAAGGTGTAACAACCATCCACTGCGTATGGGAGCCCCTGAATGGAAGCCGGCAAGGACCTGCATATAAATACTCCCCCCAACTCACTAATTACTTGGAATGAATAGCAGGTGCATACCTGCAGTCCAATAGGAGCTGAGGGGTTTGACTGGCCTGCCCCGGCTAAAGGGGCGGAGTGATGTTGGACTCGGGACCCAGCAGTCCGCCGCCATTGCGGCATGCACGCCGGCGGCGTCTGCAGGGAATCGCCCGTAGATGGAACAAAGTGCTGACGTCACATAGGAGACGCCATGCCGGAGTCAATGCCGACCGCGTCCAATGGAAGTCGCCAGTGGGCGGGGTGTAATTTAAATAGGTACACCAACCATATACATAAAAAATATAGTACTTTATTAATTCATGTATAAAAAGATCAACAAGTTACAAAATTGTCCAAGAACAGGTCAAATCACATTTGACATAAAAAAGTATCACAAATACATTTCACCGGTAATGCCATAGATAGATGGTACTGTTAAAATACAATGCTGTTGTATCCGTTGTCCGAAGATGGAATTCGGTTACCCTACATATATGTTTCGGACGACAACATGCCCTTTATCAGGGGTAGCTTCACAACGGACTGTGGCATACTGGTGTATAATTAAAGTAATATTCTTCTCTAGTGTAAAGGAGACAATAAAACCAAATCAGTGAACTGTGACCAAAAACATTGAGTTAATCGATGGATTAGTATATACAGAATGACAATGCCCCCATTGTGCTACCTGGATAGGAACGTTATGCTCCAATAGCCAATGAATCAGAAACAGAAATAAAAAAAATCCACCCCAATATCCTGGGGGGAGTGATTGCTGTATCACCGCCGGGTGGACAACTCAAAGAAGGATGGCGTATAGCAACCAGAATTCATTTAAGGGTCATCAACCATTTCTAAGATGAAAAAATGAAAATATATATATATAAAAAATATATAAAGGTGTGTGTGGAGGGGAAGGGAAGGGATAGAGAGAATGGGAGTGGAGTCATCCAAGATGGCTGCGCAATCATGGAGCTCAACACCGTCCTGGTCATCTGAACCCCGCCACAGCAGCCAGAGCCCTCAATCCGGGCACACAGCAGCATAGTCCAATTGGGGAAGACCCCCGAAGTGCTGGATGTCGGCGGGCACAGTCCAGGGGGATCTCTCCCGTCAGCTAGACGCCTCCCTTCCACAGCCCGGCTCCTCCAAAATGGTGGCCGCAACTCCAAGAGGCCTAGAGGAAGTATGGGAGGAATCAATTGCGGACCAGGACATGGACCAGGGACAGCAATCCATCCCATCTAATATAATGGGGACGAACACAGTGAGTACCCTACAGCAGTATTTGCCTTCTCCAGCAGGCATGGATTCCCTAATTGGAAGGACACTACACTCTATCACCCCATCACCCATGAGCGACATCCTGGTCACTCCAGACACACTGAGATTTGGAGACATAAGCAACCCCACAGTTCCTACTGATTTTCCATCTATGATGCAGGCTTTCTCTAAACTCCTATCCAGGGGTCTATCTCAGGCTGCAGCACAGATCACTTCATCAATTCATGAAGACCTGCAGCAAATAGGAGTGAGAATAGACATAATGGAAAAGAAAACTGACCAATCAATTTCCAGAATAAACCAGAATTCATCCAGAATACAGGAGCTTCAGGAGCATCTGGAAAGTGCCATGGCCAAAATTGACGACCTGGAGAACATGAATAGGTGTTTTAATTTCAGAATCTGCGGCATACCTGAATCGGTAAAAGAGGTTTACCCAGCAGTAGTGTTGAGCGAACCCGGACTGTAACGTTCGGGTCCGTACCGAACTTTCGGGTGTCCGGGACCCGGACCCGAACACGGACATTTAAAAAAACGTCCGGGTCCGGGGTTCTGGTATTTTACTCCACGTGTTAAGAAGCTGCAGGGCAGCCAATCAACAAGTGTTTCACTGGTTTGCCCTTAGAAGCCATCACAGCCATGCCTACTACTGGCATGGCTGTGATTGGCCAGTGCATCATGTGACCCAGCCTCTTTATAAGCTGGAGTCACTTGATGCTGCAGTCACATGCTCTTGGGTTAGCTGTAGGGAGAGGGAGCTGACGGCGTCAGGGAGAGATTAGAGACATTTTAACAACATCTGATCCTGCATCCTGAGATAGATTACTATTGCTGTGCTGTTGCTCTGAGGACAGATAGCAGAAATTTGAGATTTCACATACCGCTGCTTTGAGTTGCAGATCAAACTCTGCATAAAACAACGATCGCTACGATCGTGCTCAACGATCAGATTGTTGGAGGAAATTGAGATTTCAAATATTGCTGCTTTGAGTTGCAGATTGCAGATCAAACTCTGCCTAACACAACGATCGCTACGATCGTACACAACGATCAGATTGTGGGATCGTACACAATGATCAGATTGTGGGATCGTACACAACGCTCAGATTGTGGGAGTAATTTGAGATTTACTGCTGCTTTGAGCGATCTGACTGCACTAGGTAGAGGGACAAATTATTGTTCAAAAATCATCTCCTAGTTCTAAAGGGAGAGGTTTTAGCTGCAGCTGTAAGTGACACATTATTGTTCAAAAATCATCTCCTAGTTTATTTGATTTTAATTTATTTTCCCTATCCCCATTTTTTGTAGGGCACTTGCCAGACTCTTACCCCCATTTTACTTCCTTTTGCAGCCCTCTAGCCCTTGCCAGGACTTTGTTACAGCCATTTTTGTGCCTAAAAGTTTGGGTCCCCATTGACATCAATGGGGTTCTGGGTCCGGGATAACGTTCGGGCAACATTCTGAAGCCGAACCTGGACTTTTTCCCAAAGTTGGGACGGACCCGCAGAACCCGAACGTCCAGGTGTTCGCTCAACTCTACCCAGCAGTCCATACTTTTATCAAAGAGTTCATTCCTGACATCTCAGATGAACGGCTGGAGCTAGACAGGGCCCACAGATGGTTTGCCATGAGACATCATAATCAAACTTCATTATTGTTCGATAAAGTGATGAAAAGATAAACCTTCGCAGATAACTTTACTATTCAAGGTCACCGAATCCAAATGTTTGCAGACATCTCACCTTTCACGGTACATAAACAATGTTCAATTAAGCCCCTTCTCCAGATCTTGCAACAGAAAGAGATTGCCTATAGATGGTATTTTCCATTTCGCCTGAACCTTACTTATAGGAACAAACCACAGGGATTCTCCTCTTTTCCAGATGGTGAACGCCTACTGCTGTAGCTGGGATTCATTTTGCAGGAAGTCCCTCTCTCAGTGAACAACAAAGGACCAGCATCAACAAAGAGACGCTCTCCCCCAAGCCCGCTGACCCCGGTTTGGCAAAAACAGCAACCCAAGAGGTCAAGAGAAGCACAACCTTCCTGAAAGAGATCTCTAGAGGTGGACAAGATGTCCGGACACATCTTTCTTGGGTTTGCACCGTTAAGGGACTTCTCTGGTAAACCCTCAGCACCAGTTCCTTTTACAATTTATCTGTTTCCTTAATTAGGAGTACTTTACTCATTTTTCTAATACTCCGTCATACATTAGTTGTAAGGCCCTGGGATAAGTTCATTGGGGACCGGGGTTCTAATCTAGAGGTTATAAGATAAATGCATGAGCAACCATCCCCCACAAAAAAATGAAATCACAATTGGGGGAAACCCCAATTCACTTGATAGTAAAAGCCGAGCCACTAACCACGGAAAATCTTGATTACTAACCCTCATCTTATCCTCTACAGTTTTCTTGAAACTCAACTTTAACACCTGTGGTAGAATAACAAAAAAAACTGTAGTTTTTATAGGGGCAAATCAAACTGCTTACCAGACTGGCCGGGGCTATTCTCCCCATAAGAGCCCCCTCCTCAGTAGCTAGGAAAGCTACGGGGCTAGTTCACAAGTTCTCCAACCCTTATTAGATCATATTTAAGTTGGTTTAGGGCATGTTAGTTTGTTTTTGTTCTTATACTATGTTTAAGGCGGGGTGACCGAGGTGGATACAATGTACCCCATTCTAACACCAAGAGGACTATGGTGACCTCTAGGAGCCAGACCAATATCACTCGGGTTAGGGGATATCATCATTGTCTGAACTTGGAACAGGAATTGGCTGGTCCCTTCCTGTTTCAGACAAATTTTACTATTTTGTTGATTTATTATGACCTACTTTCACTTTTTTCCAGCTCCTTCCTCTTCTTTTCATTCTTTCTCCTTCCTGTGCTCCTACGCACTGCCTTCTTGGTTGAACCTCCCTGAAATGCCATTTCCAGAGGCCCATGGGACTAAGATCTCAACCAACCTGTGTTAATACAAAGGGGATTCAAGACTTTCTGCTTTGGGGTAAGAAGTAATATTTAGCATTTTTTTCCATCCTCTGATCTATGTACAATTCAACTCACAACAGTCCAAAATTACAGATAAGTTCATGAAATGTAGGAAGCTATTCCAATACTACCACTCCCTGAAGACAGACATATTACTATTACAGGAAACACATTTTCCTAGCTCTTACAACCCCTCCTTTCTCCACCAAAAGATACACGCAGTTCTTCCTAGCAAACACAGAAAACAAAATGAAAGGGGTCACAGTATGCTTTGGGAAAGACGTGCAATTCTCCCAAACCAAAGTAATTAAAAACCCAGAAGGCTGGAGTGTGCATGCGCGGGTATCCTAGCATGGCTGCTTGAGCCGGGAGCTCCGTGCCACCATCCGCCATCGGAGCCCGCCCTGACACCACAGCCCAGCGGATTGCACCCAGAACGGGGCGTCAAGTCCCTCAGGCAAGGCTGCATCCCCCCTGCATGTCAGCACTGGCCGCAAAGAAGGATCTCAGCCTGCTATTCGCCGCGGCTTCATCTAGGGGGTGTACCAAGATGGCCACCGCTCCGGCCGCAGCTACAGGAGGCATGGAGGACCTACGATCGGAGAGCCCTGGCAGCTCAATCCGCCTGGATTCCAGGCAAGTGCTATCACCTGCTTTACTGACTTACACCCCAGGGGCACAGGGAGGCATCTTACAGCATGCCACGCCATCCCCCTCCTCCACAGAATCACTACTAGACCGCATCCAGGGGAACTTTCCTCTCCTCCACTGGGGCCTAATAGTCCAGCTCTGGCATCTCCCAGCTCCCCCAGCCCTAGCATTTCTTTACAAGTGGAAGATCTCTACCATAAATTCTCTTCTCTTCTAGAAAGGGGACTAGCAAATACGGTTGCCACTATTACAGGAGAGATCAAATCGGATTTTCAAATGCTGGGGGTCAGAATTGAAGCAATCGAGAATAAGCTAGACTCTACTGCAGCAATATCTAACCAGAATTCAGATCTCATAGGTTCCTTACAGGATCAATTAGATACGGCCCTCTCAAGAATCGACGACCTAGAAAATAGGTCAAGACGATATAATTTTAGAGTGAGAGGCTTTCCGGAGGAGATCAAGGACATCCCTGACGCTATACAAAATTTGATCACCAACTTACTTCCGAACACCCCTAAACACCGTTTAGAACTGGACAGGGCCCACAGAGCACTAGGGACAGATTAGTGTTCTAAAATCATATCATACTGGTGTAGGGAAAGGTTCCTGCTGCT
The DNA here is from genome assembly GCA_018402905.1 of Glandirana rugosa. NCBI lineage: Eukaryota > Metazoa > Chordata > Amphibia > Anura > Ranidae > Glandirana > Glandirana rugosa. The sequence continues at coordinate 191,294 of BLSH010176819.1, read as the reverse complement.
GGTGTGAGGGACAGATTAGTGTTCTAAAATCATCCCATACTGTTATAGGGCGAGGTTCCTGCTGCTGCTGTGAGGGACAGATTAGTGTTCTAAAATCATATCATACTGGTATAGGGAGAGGTTCCTGCTGCTGGTGTGAGTGACAGATTAGTGTTCCTAAATCATCTCATACTGGTATAGGGAGAGGTTCCTGCTGCTGTTGTGAGGGACAGATTAGTGTTCTAAAATCATCTCATATTGGTATAGGGAGAGGTTCCTGCTGCTGGTGTGAGGGACAGATTAGTGTTCTAAAATCCTATCATATACTGGTATAGGGAGAGGTTCCTGCTGCTGCTGTGAGGGACAGATTAGTGTTCTAAAATCATATCATATTGGTATAGGGAGAGGTGCCTGCTGCTGGTGTGAGGGACAGATTAGTGTTCTAAAATCATCTCATACTGCTATAGGGAGGGGTTCCTGCTGCTGCTGTGAGGGACAGATTAGTGTTCTAAAACCATATCATACTGGTGTAGGGAGAGGTTCCTGCTGCTGTTTTGAGGGACAGATTACTGTTCTAAAATCATCCCATTCTGCTATAGGGAGAGGTTCCTGCTGCTGGTGTGAGGGACAGATTAGTGTTCTAAAATCATATCATACTGGTATAGGGAGAGGTTCCTGTTGCTGGTGTGAGGGACAGATCAGTGTTCTAAAATCATATCATACAGGTATAGGGAGAGGTTCCTGTTGCTGGTGCTAGGGACAGATTAATGTTCTAAAATCATATCATACTGGTAGAGGGAGAGAATCCTGCTGCGTCTACATTGCTGGTTTAAAAAAAAAAAGAATAATATTTTTTTTTTTTATTATATTAATAAATAGTGCTACATAGTACATTTGCACCTTGCTGTGCATTTCTTGCACAAAAAAAAGTGTGTCTACATTGTTGTTGTAAAAAAAAAAAAATAATAATTTATTATTCTTTTTTTTATTATTAATAAATAGTGCTACACAGTACATTTGCACCTTGCTGTGCATTTCTTGCACAAAAATAAAAAGTGCGTCTACATTGTTTTAAAAAAAAAAAAATTATAATTTATTATTCTTTTTTTTTTTTAGTATTAATAAATAGTGCTACACAGTACTTTTGCCTCTTGCCGTGCATTTCTTGCACAAAACGAAAAAGTGCATCAACATTGCTGGTTTAAAAAATAATCTAAATTTGTGCTAAATAGTACATTTGCGTCCAGAATGAGGAGAGCGTCAAATAAGGGACGTGGTCATGGTGCTGCTGGTGTTGGTGAAGCTCCTGTTGCAAGGAGAGGACGTGGTCGATCTGTGCCAGCTACACGCACAAGTGAAACACCTTCCTCAGGTGCGAGTAGCTGACAGAACCTTCAACGTCACAAGTGGTTTGCATGCTGTGCAATGAGAGCCTGAAGCGAGGCATAAATGTTCTAAACCTGAGCACAACCTGCATGGCCAGGCATCTAAATGGAAAGCACAATATGCAGTGGAATAAGTACCTCAAAATCCAAGAAAGGTCTCGGGCTCCTCCTGCTTCCTCTTCTGCTGCTGCCTCGGCCTCTACAGTGCCAGTTTCACCTGCCGCCCAGCAAACAGACGATGTGACAGAAATGCCACCATGTCCGCCACGTCCCTAAGCATTTCCACACCATGGCCCCATGGAAGCATACAGCTGTCCATCTCCCAAACACTGGAGAGAAAGAGCCCCCTACCCACTCGCGATCCCTGGCCCTGAATGCCAGCATTTAAAAATTCCTGGCCTTTGAAATGCTGTCATTCTGTCTGGTGGACATGGACAGTTTTAAAAACCTGATGGCGGTGGCTGTCCCACAGTACGTGGTTCCCAGCCGCCACTACTTTTCTAGGTGAGCCATCCCTTCCCTGCACAAACAAGTCGGGGACAAGATCAAGTGTACACTGCGCAACGCCATCTGTGGCAAGGTCCACATAACCACTGATATGTGGACCAGTAAGCACGGGCAGGGATGCTATATCCCGCTAACTGCACACTGGGCAAATGTAGTGGCGGGTGGGCCTGAGGCGGCTAGCAGTTTAGCGCATGTCCTTCCGCCACCCAGGATTGCAGGGCATTTCTCTTTGCCTCCTGTTGCCTCCTCCTCCTACTCCGCTTCCTCCTCCTCTACCACCTCCTCATACGGCCAGCCTAACACCTTCACCACCAACTTCAGCGCATCCAGGGGGAAACTACAGCAGGCTGTTTTAAAACTGATATGTTTGGGGGATAAACACCACACTACGCAGCAGCTGTGGACAGGCATTGAACAACAGACCGATGAGTGGTTGTTGCCACTGAGCCTCAAGCCCAGCCTGGAGGTGTGCGATAATGGGCGAAATCTTGTAGCAGCTCTGGGCCTAGCCGGTTTGACACACATCCCTTGCCTGGCGCATGTGCTGAATTTGGTGGTGCAGAAATTTCTAAAAAACTACCCGAATATGTCAGTGCTTCTGCACAAAGTGCGGGCCGTCTGTGCGTGCTTTCCGCGTTCTCACCCTGCTGCTGCTCGCTTGTCTGTGCTGCAACGGTGCTTTGGCCTTCCCGCTCACCGCCTCCTATGCGACGTGCCCACGAGTTGGAACTCCACCTTGCACATGCTGGAGAGACTGTGCGAGCAGCAGCAGGCAATAGTGGAGTTTAAGCTTCAGCACGCACGGGTCAGTTGCTCTGCGGAACAGCACCACTTCACCACCAACGAGTGGGTCACCATGTGAGACCTGTGTACCATATTGCAGTGTTTTGAGTACTCCACCAGCATGGCCAATGCTGATGACGCTGTTCTCAGTGTTACTATCCCACTTCTATGTCTCCTCGAAAAAACACTTCGGGCAATGATGGAAGAGGATGTGGCACAGGAGGAAGAGGAGGAGGAAGAGGGGTCATTTCCACGGTTATCAGGCCAGTCATTCACAAGTGGCTCAGAGGGCTGGTTCCTGCACTAGTATAGGCCAGCTAAAAAAATTTCAACCCAGGGCACAGTTCTGGAGGATGAGGAGGACGAGGATGATGAGGAGGAGGAGGAGGAGGAGGAACCATGCTCACAGCAGGGTGGCACCCAACGCAGCTCGTGGGCATCACTAGAGCATGGCTTGGGGGATACAGAGGACACCGATGCTACACCTCCCACAGAGGACAGCTTGTCTTTGCCTCTGGGCAGCCTGGCGCACATGAGCGACTACATGCTGCAGTGCCTGCGCAACATCAGCCAAGTTGCCCACATTGTAACTTGTGCTGTTTACTGGCTGGCCAACCTGCTGGATCCCTGTTACAAGGACAACGTGCCGTCCTTAATTCCCTCACTGAAGCGTGATCAGAAGATGCGCGACTACCAGCACATGCTGGTAGACGCGCTGCTGAGGGCATTCCCAAATGACACAGGGGGCTCAGTGGAAGCACAAGGCGAAGGCAGAGGAGGAAGAGGTCTTCAATGCAGCTGTGTCCCTGCCAGCACCTCAGAAGGCAGGGTTAGCATACCCGAAATGTGGAAAAGCTTTGTCAGCAGCACGCCACAACAAACAGCACCACTAGCTGATGGGCAACGTCTTAGCAGGAGGCATCATTTCAGCAACATGGTGGTATGTGTGTGTTTTAAACCAGCAACATGGTGGTACAGTATGTGTGCACACGCCTACACGTACTGACTGAGGGGTCTGCCCCATTCAAATTCTGGGTCTCCAAATTGGGCACATGGCCTGAGCTTGCCCGTTATGCCTTGGAGGTGCTGGCCTGCCCTGCAGCGAGTGTATTGTCTGAATGTGTGTTTAGCACGGCAGGGGGCGTTATCACAGACAAGCGCAGCTGCCTGTCCACAGCCAATGTGGACAAGCTAACGTTTATTAAAATGAACCAGGCATGGATCCCACAAGACTTGTCTGTACCTTGTGCAGAATAGACATTTAGACCGGCCTCACACAGCCATTGATATACTTTTTTTTTTTTTAATATGTCTCAATATTTTTGGGGCTACCCAATTAGAAAAAAAAAACAAACAAACAAAAAACAGTGTTGGCTACCTCCTCCACCGCCACTTACACCTACACCGCCACAGTTACCGCCTCCTCAACCTCCTACCCCACATCCACCTCCATTCACCTCCTCCACCTCCTCCTCCATTTTTTTTTATGTGATTTTAAGTTATTTCCCTATCCACATTTGTTTTCAGGTCACTTCTCCTACTCTTACCCTCATTTTGCTTCCTTTTGCAGCCCTCTAGCCCTTTCCAGGACTTTTTTAGAGACCTTTTTGTACCCAAAAGTTCGGGTCACCATTGACTTCAATGGGGTTCACGGTTCGGGGTTAAGTTCGGGTCAAGTTCGGTGCCGAACTCCGAACTTTTTCACGAAGTTCGACGAACCCGCCGAATCCGAACATCCAGGTGTTCGCTCAACTCTATTCAGATCTGTTCTTTCACATGGTAGAAGTGTATTCTCAGCAGGATGTCCCTGGGGGTCTCTGTGGGAAGGAATGAGGGTTTGAGCACCCTGTGGATCCTATCTATTATAAGATCCTGTGTAGTCAGAGACGGTACCAGTGTGGAGAACAGCGTTTGGGCATATTGTCGCAACTGAGAGTATAACGTGAAATTGTGACCAATCAGCTCAAAAAATGTAAACAAGTAACCAAAAAAATATTGAAAACAAAAAAATTATTAATATACTGCTGAATAGTGATCCCTATGCAGCGGAGCCAAGCTATCACACCAGGGGTTATTGCACTAAGAGGGAGACACTGCCCACAATAGGCGAAAACTGCAAACCTGGTCTAATCATCCCAGTACTCACACCTGTCAAACAGGAAGGGGACACAGACCGACACAGTCCGAATTCAGTAAGGGGACGCCATCAGCTCTTGCAATGCTCAGCTACCAAAAACATATATTTGAAATATTATTTATAATATTATTAGAAAAATAAATATATATGTGTATACCACCAAGTGATATCTTGCTCAATGCAAGAAAAAGGCAGCTGCTGACACTAAGTGTTATTCACTCAACTTCAAAATAATATTTACAAACAAAAGTGCTGCGCTACTATCAATCATAAATCATAATAAAAATATGTGCAAAAGAAAGTTCATTGGTCATAAAGTTCGAAGTGCCATTCAAATGAATTTTCACAAGCCACAATCAACATTTAAAATATCCCACACTGTGAATAGCATAATACAGTAAATATAGTGCAAATGTTAAATGTTGCAAAAAGTATAATATTGCAAAAAAGTATAAAACAAAGTCTCAGTAAGTGATATCTTTTTTCCTTCAATGGTGTTTATTGGTTTTATAGGAAAAGAAAAAACATTTACAAAACAGAGCTTCTGGGCATTCCCCGGCTCAAGAGAAATACAATTGCATCATACCGAGTTTGATCATTTAAGGTTTGAGTCACTATTAGAGTTGAGCGAACCCAGACTGTAAAGTTTGGGTCCGTACCGAACTTTGGGGTGTCCGGGACCCGGACCCGGACTTTTCAAAAAAAGTCCGGGTCCGGGGTTCTGGTAATTTTAATGAAAAATCTTAACCAAAGTAAATTTCACTGTGTGTGTAAAACGTCTTGTCACTATACCCATGAGGGCCGAATAAATATGAAAAAACTGTGTCAAACTTCTACTAAAATCTTGTCAAGATACCGGAGATTACGATTAATTATGAAAAGTCTGGGTAAAACTTCTACTAGAGGTAAAAACGTAAAAAATACAAAAATAAAAAAAAATTTATAAATTTCAATAAAGGGACAGGGGTAAAGAAACATCCCGTGAACAGGGTGGGAATGGGGGTAAAAGGAAGGAAAACGTCTGGAGGTCCTGGAAGGACCTGAAAAAATGTCGTAAAAATTCTAAAAAGTAATTTTAATGGTCTTGGGGCCTGGGCC
>BLSH010176819.1:145705-164904 GCA_018402905.1 Glandirana rugosa | reverse complement strand
TTCAACCTAACAGTGTCTTTTTGCCCACTTTAGGCGTACCATACACGTGACCAGGGCACTCCGCAGGTCACATTGTCCTCCCGACACTCATTTCATACATTTCAGATGGCCAACTCCGAGTACAAGTAAGAAGGCCGACCATTGGTCGGCCTGTATTTGTAGGAGGAGTCTGGCACATTTAAGCCAGCCTCCCCCTACCCATAGGACGGCGGTTCTCGTGGCCCCACCCTCCCTATTCCCCCTTCTTCTGAGGTTATCTTTATCTTTATTTTATCCTGGGTATGCCCACTTTAGGCGTACCATACACGTGACCAGGGCACTCCGCAGGTCAAATTGTCCTCCCGACACTCATTTCATACATTTCAGACGGCCAACTCCGAGTACAAATGTTAGTTTATTCTGGCACAGATATGAGAGATGTGTGTGTAGGGGGCGAGCTGCAGGATAAATAATATTGGGCAGCGCAATAGCTAAATGGTTAGCACTTCTGCCTAGCAGCACTAGGGTTATTGGTTCAAATCCCAACCGTGGCACTACTTGCATGGAATCTGCATTTTCTCCCTATGCCTGTGTTTTCCTCCCACATGCGAAAAACATGCTGGCAAGTAATTGGCTCATGTCTAAATTAGCCCTGGTATGTGTACGTATGCATGTGAGTTAGTGACCTTAGATTGTACTAATGAATTTTGTCAAGTCAACACCCTTGTATGCCTGTAGTTTATGGACTACCAAAGATCCATGAGAGTACCATTCATTTTTTTTTTTTTTAAAGGTAAACTTTATTTGGGTTTGCAGACAAATATGACATTTCAAATCTCCTCAGATACAATACAGACTTAAACAAGATCTATGACATATGCAGTTAGACCGTATACATGTATAGCATAGCATTCAGCGTTAATTCGGTAAGTGCAGCAATCACATACTGACCAAGACAGAGTTCTGTTCGTCCTCTGTTGCCTATACTGGTTGCAGAACCTGTACAAATCTAAAAGCCATCTAGTTATTGTTTTAAACCTCCACATCCCCAGACACTGAAGCAATCCATCCTGCCCATATTTTCCGAAATTTTTTAGGGCACCCTAGAGAGATATGTAAGTTTATATTTAGGAAGCTCTTTATTGACCAGTTCCACACAGAATCCAACAGTGGGAGCTGTTGGTTCTTTCCATTTAAGCACTATAACCTTTTTTGCATACAGAAACAGGATTCTCAATAGAGCTTTTTTAGAGTTAGTAATCTCTTCATCCCCAAACTCCCCCAGAAGACATCTAGCTGGTGACCGTATGTTGGGCAGGGCTAATTTATTTTCAATAAAGCACGGGACCTCTTTCCAGAATTTTCCTATCACAGGGCACTGCCATACCATGTGAAAGAAATCCCCCTTTTCATGCTGGCATCTCTGGCAAGCAGACGTGTCTCTTCTACCCATTTGATGCAGACGTGAGGGGGTATAATAGATTCTATGTAAATAGTTAAATTGTGTCAGTTTGTCCCTGGAGGAGATGACCGATGACAGAATTGTGACCGTTATCTCCGTCCAGGAGTCCTCCTCCAGGGATGGGATATCTGTCCCCCAGTGATTGATAACCCTCTCCATACCAGCTGAGGAGGGGGCCACCAAAGGGAGGAAATATCTAGAGACCAGCTTAGCATGATCTTCCTCAAACATTAATTTTTCTAACTCCGAGGGAGTGAGCACTACCCGGGACAGGCCGTATTGTGCTGCTACCGCGTGCCTCAGCTGTAGGTACCCATAGAACCACTTTGTGGGGATCCTATATTCCAGTTGGAAAATCTTTGAATGTTTAAAAGTCCCGGCCGTGAACAGCTGATGGGCATATCTCAAACCATAGTCCGCCCACCGCTGTCCATCCTGTAATTTATACAGTTCCGGAAGCTGAGGGTTATGCCAGAGGGGAGCGTTAGGAGACCGGTTCAAAGAGGAGCCACCCATCCTCTTGTTGCATAGGTGAAAGAAAGCTTTAGTAGGGCCGCTCCCACCTCTGGATAGGGACCATTGCTATACAAAACATTAATTAGGGCCTCATAAGACTGCATTAGCGCTGCCTGCGTAGCAACTGAGGCCATTTCCACCTTGGGGAAAAACCACCAGTGGACATGGGTCAGCTGCGATGCCAAATAATAGCCCTGTAGGTCCGGGAGAGCCAGGCCACCTGCCCGAGCTGGTAGCCACAGTGTATCTAAAGAAATCCTGGGGGGCTTAGTGCCCCACAGGAAGGTCAGGACCTCCATATCAATTTTGGTGAATATTTTTTTAGGGAAGTATACAGGGGCGTTCCAGAATACATATAGATATCTGGGGAGGTATATCATTTTAAATATATTTATGCGGCCTATAAAATTAAGTGGCAGCCTAGCCCAGGTTTGCAAGCTCTGCTTCATACGGGATATCAGGGGGGAGAGATTATTTGAAATATATGCTCTTAATGGCAACTGAATCTCGATACCTAAATATTTAAATTTTGAAACCACCTTTAAGGGGATATCAGGGGGCAGCCTGGGTATATACTCAGGAGCAAAGGGGAACACAGTAGATTTATCCCAATTAACCTTAAACCCAGAGTACACTCCAAATTGGGAAACAATGGACATTGCCTTCACTAAGGATTGGTTTGCGTCCGCTAGGTATAAAAGCATGTCATCGGCATAAAGTGCAGTTTTCTCCTCCAGTGTATTGATGCGGCAACCCCTGACCTCGCCCTCCACTCGGAGTGCCGCTGCCAGTGGCTCAACCGCTAGAGCAAACAGCAGGGGGGACAAGGGGCACCCCTGCCGCGTGCCCCTCCCTATCTCAAAGGCCTCTGTAATTATATAATTGACCTCGTAAACGGGCCCTTGGTTGTGAGTATAGCAATTTCACCCAGGAGACAAATCTTGGACCGAATCCCATCCGCACAAGGACCGCCACCAAATATGGCCATTCAATAGAATCAAATGCTTTATGTGCATCTAAGGATACCACCACTCTGGTGTCTGGATCAGGCCCTTCAGTCTGCAGAATAGTAAATAAACGTCTTAGATTAATAGCCGTGGACCGCATTGGCATAAACCCAGTCTGATCTGGGCTAATTATTGAGGTTATCACTTTATTCAGACGCCTGGCCAGTAACTTGGCCAAAATTTTCCCGTCCACATTAATCAGTGAAATTGGCCTATATGATTCGCAAAGTTGGCGGTCCTTGTTTGGCTTAGGGATCAGTACAATCAGGACCTCCTGAAGGGACTCCGGGAGTGTCCCTTTCTCAAAGGCATCCTCATATACCTCTAGCAACCTCTCCGCAAAAAATTATTGGTGTGTTCGGTACCATTCCACCGGGAACCAATCGAGACCCGGGGTTTTGTTGGGATTAAGTGATTACATTGCCCCCTCTATCTCCTGCATTGTCAAAGGACAATCCAAGGCCTCTGCATCCTCCTCCGACAAGGCAGGCAGGGGAATATTATCCAGGTATTGTGCCACCTCCTCCGGTGCATACTGCGCCCTGGAGGCATATAATGTTGAATAGAATTGCAGAAATGCCTCCGCCACTTCAGTTGGAGATTCATAGAGACCTCCTCCCGTGTCCCTTATACAGGGAATAGATGCTGGGGGGAATTGAGAATGGGCCAGATAAGCTAGTAACTTACTATTTTTATCCCCAAACTCAAATATTCGCTGGGACTGGTATAATCATTTTTTCTGCGTTTTTTCAACCAACTTCAGTTCCAATTGCTGTGCTAAGTGCCTCCAAGCCTTGAATCTTTGAGTGGTGGGATTACAGATGTATTCAGCCTCGGCCACTGACACCGCTTGTGATTCCTTCCTTATCCTACTCTCTCTGTCTGTCCTCAACTTTTTTATAGTCCTTGACACAGAATCCCTCATCGTAGCTTTGAATGCATCCCATGTGGATTGTATAGGAACTTCCTCTGCATTTTCTGCCCAAAATTGTTTTATCTCAGCAGCCACCAGATATTCAAAACTCTCCTCCTTCAGCCACATTGGGCTCAACCTCCACAAAGTATATCCACAAGTCTGTCCCAGGGATATCGTCAGCATCAGGGGAGAGTGGTCCAAGATCGCTCTTGGTAAATATCGGATAGCGACCACCCTGGGCAACACCTCCTCCGACACACAACACATATCCAACCTTGATAACGTGTTGTACGTGGAGGAGAAGCATGAATGCTCTCTGGCTCCCGGGTGCTTCCACCTCCACGCCTCCACTAGACCATGCTGTGACAGAGATGCCCCCAATGGAGCATTACACCTGGAGGACGCCTGAAATCTGTCTACATCCGGGGACAGGACCATGTTCAAATCTCCAGCAATTACTATTGGGCCTTTCGCAGCCATCAATACCTTTGCCAATATTCCCTCCCATACCTTTAGAGTAAACGGGGGCGGGATATATATGGTCACAAAGGTATGGGGCAAATTATCAATCAGCAATGTTACCAGCACAAATCTGCCAAACGGATCTGTTATAATGTTTTTAGGTGTGCAGGAGAGCGTCTTAGCCACCAATACAGATACCCCCCTTGCATAACTAGAATACATTGCATGATATGCGTGTCCTATGTGTGCCCCTTTAAGTGCCAACGTCTTAGCTCCAGTCAAATGGGTCTCTTGCAGCATAATTCTCTGTGGCTTATACGTTTGTATATATTTAAATACCAGGGCCCTCTTAATCTTTGAATTAAGGCCCCTTACATTCCAGGAGAAGATGTCCAGAGTCCTTATTTGTGGCGCCATAATCTCTTGTTGAGAAGATAACTGTCAGCCCCTCAGGGCCAGGTAGCGCCAGGTAAAGTACAGGTCTGAGAGAATAAAGACTACATTTCCCGTCTGGTGGACGAGTAAAAATCATGTTGCCTCTGAGGTCCCATAAGATAGGTCAGTCTGCAAATCCCCAGAACAAACTCAGTAGAACCAGTAATCAAACTTTGGCAAACCATATTCTGAAACCCCATCCCCCCCACCCTGCCCACAGCCCCAAACATGCCGCAGGCTTGTACCCCAAACCTTAAACAATACAAGTTGTGTTGGTTATTAACTGCTGTCTGCTGTCCAATTTACCAATAGACATATCACCAATGAAGTCTCTTGTATGGAGAGGGGGCCTTTACTCGAAACCAATCCATCCGGCCCGACTATAAATAGCTCTGGATTTGAGACTCCCTTTATCACTACCTATTCCTGCCAGGCCTCTAAGATTAAGCATATTATATCCCGCCACTGGCATATCCTTAAAAATGACAGGTTCTTGTCAGATTTGCTTCCGGATAGACCCTCAGTGGTCTTTCGTGGGACCCCTACTATTAGATCTAGGATTGCTCGTAATGTTTTGGATCCTCCTACCCAGAAAACCATTTTTTTCCATAACCTCACAGGCTTTTATAAGTGTAACAGATGTAGAATCTGTTAGTTTAATAACCTTAGAGGGAGGAAAACTGATAGATTCACGTCTACAACTTCCAGACGTGAGTTTACCATCAGGCCCTTCATCACCTGTTCTACCAAATGTGTTGTTTATCTCATTCAATGTCCATGTGGGCTACAGTACATTGGTAGAACTAAACGTCCACTCCAGGTCAGACTAAATGAGCATGTTACCAATATTCTAAGGGACTTTAGAAACCATTCTGTGTCCAGGCATTACCTTGATGTCCATGCTAGGGACCCCTCTGGCACCTTATCCCTGGGCATTGATAAATTTGAACCTCATTGGAGGGGTAGTCCTCTGATTAGGGGGATTTCCAAGTTTGAAATGTCCTGGAATCTATAAGGTTGGTTGTTTTAATCCTGTGGCACAATTTGTATAATTGTCATTTAGCACTTCCCTTCTGGGCGTGAAGGTGGGCTTCATGCCACATCTGCTGACGGGCCAGGGGTGAGATCATCCGTTGGTCCCTGGGGGGGTGGAGCCTTTGTTTTTTCTGTTTTCCTGTTGCAAAATACAAAAAGAACATAAGTGCAAAAGCTAAAGGAATGTCTGAAAACAGTCCGAAATGGTATTCTTCATATACAGTATGCTTGATTTGGAAATTAAATTTGGGAACCCCAAGGCATACAAAGAGTTTAAAAATTCACAGATAATTCTCTCTAGCTGGTCGGGCTCCCGATGTTTAAGATTGGACCAGCGCTTGCGCAGCTGATCCTTGGCCCGCTGGACCCCATATTTTGCTGACAGGCCCTCTATAACCCTGTCTAGGATGTAATCCTTGTGACTGTTGGGCCTCTCATACCCCCCCCGTTTGCAATCATAATCCCTGGCCTCCAGGATTCCCACCATATTGACCATTTCTGGCCTGGTCATGGGCGTGGCCTTCAATTTTCTGTGGCTCCTGCGGGAATCCACCATGATTGCTGCTCATTTGTACGATCGGAGAGTTGCGATCGTTCGTTCGTTCCGTGGAGGCGTTGGTACGTGTCACGCCCCAGCATTACGACGCACCTGAGAACGGTACGCATGCGCAATGTATCGCAAGGTATAAAAGACGAACGAACGTTCATGGAAACTGCCGTAGGTAGGAACGCTCTGTGGGAATGACTGCTGTGTGGGAACGAACGCGTGCGCTCACTGTTCAACCGAAGGTTCACCTGGAATTTCTGATATAGGTGGGTAGAGGCCTATACTGTTATGCTTGGATTGCATTGGGAAGAATGGCTTTTACTGCTTAGGGTTGCTAGTGCTACATCATCCCTTTAATTCAGGACACATATTAATTACTCATGTTCTGTGGCTGATTAAGGTGGTAATTAAACTCACTTGGTGCCTTATCTGCATTAAATTAGCCTCTAAACCTGTGTAATTCATATGTGTCCTGGATTAAAGGGATGATGTGGCAAGACTAATACTACTTGGCTTGGGGCCTAGATTTGGTGGGGCTTTTATAGGGGTATGCTGAGTGAAGTTGCATGATGCTTTGTCTTGTGTCTTGCAGGCATAATGAGTGACAGGTTCTTTTCGCAGGACTTCCTGCCACAGTTTATTGACCTATACAGACAGCTACCCTGCCTGTGGAATGTCCACTTGAGGGATTACTTTAATAGGGCCCGCAAGCTGGCAGCTCTAAACCAACTGGTGGAGCTGTGCAAGCAGATTGATCCTGAGGCAACCACAAAATATGTGAGGACCAAAATCGCAAACCTTAGGACGGCCTTTGGGAGGGAGGTGAAGAAGGTCCAGGATTCCAAAAGGTTCGGAGCTGCAGCATCTGCGGTGTATGTACCCAACCTGTGGTACTTTCATAGCCTGCAGTTTTTACAGTATGCATCTGAGGCTAGGCCATCCCTTCCCACCCTTCCCTCTACTTCTGGTGAGGTCTTGGCTCCTAGACCTGAGGATGAAGATGAGGAGGAGGCCGTCTTGACCCAGGTATAGTGTTGGTGAACATATTGTAAAGATAAAATACAATGATAAGAACTAAACATTATTGTCCAAACATTTGAGTCTTAACACATTTGTTTCTATATCCAAACCCAGTTGTGGCCTAAAGTCATTTTAAGGATAAATCAAAATGCTGGTGCCAGAATGCTAGGGTTTGTTATTTCTAATTATTCAATAAGCAACAGTCATGAAATGTAAATTTGTTTGGATTCATCACCCACACAAACAAACATATTCTAATAATGTCACTTTTTTATACACAGTAAAGTGTCACCGACACGGTGACTGAGGAGGAGGCAGCTGGCTTGTCCCAACCATGCCAGTCCCAAATTCCTCCACTTGAGTTTGGGAGGAAAAGAAAGAGGAAGACTCATAATGTTGATGAAGCTGCTTCCTCCTCCTTCCAGCAGGCAACCCAAGTCCTGCAAAGAGAGCCAAAGCAGGAGGAGTCCTTTGCTGCTTACGCAGCAGCGAAGCTTAAAAAGATGGAGTCTTTTCAAAAAATCAAAGCCGAGGAGCTCATCAGCCAGGTCCTTTTTAAGGGGGCGATGGGGCTCCTTACCCAACACACGAGCCTCCATGAAGATGTGCCTCCACCTCCACCATCTCCACCACCTATCCCATCTCACCACCCAACCCAACCACCACACCAACAGGCTGGCCAGTGGCAGTTTTATCCCCACGGCCCCCAACAACCATGATCTGGGGATTATGGGCAATACCCCCATTGAGGGATTTATTTATTTTTCTGTATTTTTGTTGTTGTTTTTTTCGTTGGTTTAATTTTTACCATATTTTGTTGTGATGAAACAGTTTTTTTCTGTTGTATTTTCTTTGCCAAAAAATTGCTGCCATAATTTATTTTCTATTCTTTATGCTTCAAAAATAAAGAATATTTAAAATAACAATACTTGGCTAAGTTTATTAAAGAAAATGACAGGTTTGAAGTAGGCAGTTACATTAAAAAGAAAAGTTAGAACAAATAGCAAGGGACCACAAACAAGTTCAATTAAAGGAATTGTTATATTTCAGAGATTATAATGTTGGGGAAATGTTAAATAGAATAAAAGAGATTAAAAATAATGCAAATTCTATTAATATCACTAAAGAACAGCTGTCTTATATTACATTCATAACGTGTATCACTAGCAATGCATCTTCATTATTATCCCATTGAAAAAGATGCTAATGTGCGCTGCATTTCGCTATTTGAATTCAATTGCCAATAGATGAACGAATATGCAGTGTGAAATAGAAACCTAGGTTTACACCAACAGACACTTCCGGCCGTTCCTGACTTGGAGCATGCGTGTTTTGCACAATACAACTTGCTGTACCAACTGCTCTGTACACATGATACAACGGTTGTATGACCACTTGTTGGTACGGCCAAGTTTTGTAGTCTGCTCATACAACTCCCCTTGTACGACCGTCGTATGTTCGGCTGTTCTAATCGCGTATACGAACGATCGATTTCACATACAATGGTCCTTTGTACGACCTGTTGTATACGATCGGCGTCCCGTGTGTACGAGACTTTAGTGGCGGACCATATGACAGACAATTCAGTAGCATTTAATGAGCGATTAAAGTCTAGTTCCCATTTGGAGACATATGAGGGGGGACCAGTGTTAGTACTAGCTAAAATTTGCTTAGCGAGAAACTAAACAAGTCCTCTAGCATGAGAGTCAGAAATACATATGTGTTCAAAACTTGACATCTAGAATTGTTGAGGGTTGGAATTGAGATAAGGTTGGAAAAAATGTTTGATTTGCAAATATCAGAACAGTTCCGATTTAGGAAGTCTAAATGTTTCACACAAAGTAGGAAACGAATGTATGGAGGAGGAAGATACAAAATTATATAAATGGGATAAATTCGCTGTATTCCATGCTTTGAAAGAATTAGGAGTGATCCAGGCAGGGTAAAAAAGTGGGATTTTTGCTTTGCTCCCATGGGGGTGCTCGATGAGGGTCACAACGTTGGATTAATCCAGTACAGGACCATGCCGACTTGCTATGTTATGTATGCTATGTGTCTGCTCAGCTGTAAACACATGTATCTCATATCTACGTTTATACATTGTAATGTGAGAAAATCAATAAATCTCTTAAACAAGAAAAAAAAGTGGGATTATTAACAAAATAAAGGAGCGGTAAATGAGGAGACTGAAAGCCAAGAGTTTTGAACCTGTCCCAGGTGGATAAAGAGTGTTTCCTGATAGGACTGTGAATAGAAGTATAATCAGTTGGTCTTAACCATAACATGTTAGATACTGAAATAGGGTCACAGTCAATAGACTCAATTGTTACTCATAAAATAATTTCTTTGATTGCATGGTATTTTAGTAAATGTGAAAGGTGTGCAGCTTAATAGTAAGCAGACATATTTGGGAGACCTAAAGCTCCGCAGCATTGAGGAAGAGAATGGATTTAAAGATTTGAGGTTTTGTTTTACCCCAGATAAAGGAGATAATTCTGCGCTGTATAAGCCTTAAAAAATGAGATGGAACTGGGATGGGCAAGACTCTAAAAAGATATAAAAACTTGGGCAATATAGCCATCTTAATTACATTCATTTTGCCTATCCAGGATAGAGGTATAGAGGACCATTGTGATAATAATTCAGTAACCTGTTTTAGTAATGGAAGGAAGTTAACAGAGTATAAGTCGGTTATCTTACGAGTGAGTTGTATTCCTAGGTATGGAAGTCTGAGGTGTCCCACAGAAGGGAAGTGAAAAAGGAAAATAAGCATAGTATTATTTCACATGTGTTGAGATAGCTTAACGATGCAACGCAGAAGGATCAAAGGGCAATGCAAGTTATAGTCTCTCTCTCTGAGATAGAGGGGGAACCAACACATCCTTTTCAGACAGGTGACCGGGTCCTTGTTAACCACTTCAGTCAGGGGGCTGTTTTTTGGGTTCGTTGTTTACAAGTTAAAATCATTTTTTTTTTTGCTATAAAATTACTAAGAACCCACAAACCTTATATATATATATATATATATATATATTTTTTTTTTCTAACGAGAGAGAGAGAGACTGCTCCTCTCAAATCCCAGATCCCTAGACCAAAGTTTGGTATAAACTGGTGGTGTATTATGAGTAGAACCTAGTATAAATATGTATATCGCTGACAGAGTGTGGCGAGGAGTCTCTGGTAGGAGACATAAATGTTCATAATCCAGAAGCAGTCTATGGGTCTGTTGTGAGGCGAACAGTGACTTACAGTAAGAAGATAGATGTAATGATGTCAGCCAGTTCACCGCAGAGGAGGTAACATCAGTCTGGGCTACATAGGAACCTTGGGTTGCGTGTACATATGAGCGAGCTGTAGGCCAGGAGGATCTGTCATAAGACCCAAAGGTTGATGCTCCTCTGCTGTTAGGGAGATCCGCATTGTCAAAGAGTGGTGTCAATGGGCTAGGATCAGAGAACAAGGAGTATCTATCCCTCTTGTGGTACCAGACCTGCAGAGCCGCCACTGTTAGGGGAGATAGCCCGGGAAGGGAATTGTATGTTCATATCCCCACAAGAGGGCTCTAAGGTCCTGTTCCACCATATTAGCGACTTTGTTCAAAGGTCATGGGAACCACTCCAGTAGGCAGGAGGATGCTCATCCATAGGTAGTTGTTACCTGGTTTAAAAGGGATAAATCAAAATAAAGCAAAACATCAGTGCAAGGTACTATCCACAAGAGTTAGTTTGAGCATCTTTCTCCTGCAGAGGGACATTGCATCTTGAAGGCAACATCACTGTTCCCCTGGTGAGGGATTAGGTCATTATTGGGTGTAGTTCATATTCAATTCCTGATGGTTTAATCATCTTGTGACTCCATCTTGTGATGATACAGATCAGGATCTTGACAATTACATATACAAAAAGAACAAACAGAAGACACATCAGTATCAATACACAAACTTTCTTTATCCATATAAATATTCCACTAAACCATTCTTCTGCACCTCCCAATCCTTTGAATGGATTCCACCCTTCCTCAGCTATACGTCTAGCTTCATGCTGCAAAACTCTAATTTTAGACAAGTGTACTTCAACTTTATGTTCTTCATCTGATATCTAAGTACAACATTTGCTCCCTATAAATTGACAGAACCCTCCTTGTGAGGCTAATAATTAATCCAAAGCCATTTTTCCTGCAAAGCTAATCTACTTAATTCTTTAACTTCTTCATTCACTAATTCTATAGCAATAGTAGTTTCATTTAAAATTTCATCCATGATATTAGAAAAAATATTCAGTCTTTCCATCAAAATAATTCCCCATCCAGTGAAGGAAGGGAATGTGGACCTATTATGTCTCCAACCTCAAAGCATTCCCTCTTCTCCTTATTATGCCATATGGTTTTTAGTTGATAACTAGCATCGATATTATCCTCTGCCACATAGACAGCTGGTACTAATGTTACCAAGGTACATACCCCAGAAACGTTGGCGGGAATAATTTTATAAGCCCTATTATTGCATAACCACAAGAACGGAACTGGAATAGCAAAACACTTTGGGATTTTTAACTTTTGTATGATTTTGTCAATTACAAAGAAGGTAATGTATAGGTGAGGGTTAAAAACTGCCGAGTTACAATTTGGACCTCAACATACTCATGCATTATCTAAGGATTGAGGTTCAGACAAATTCACATCTCCAATATCTATTACCAATCCTTTAGGGCATTTAACTTTTCCTATCCTACCACCCTTTCCTCCCAATCTATATCCAATGCTTGGATTTCCCTGCTGACCACTGATATAAATTGGGTGTCTCATTGTTGTACAAAAATATTCACCATTACTAGAGAAATTTCTCCCTATTCCTGACTCCCAGAATTTATCATAGGGATGTGCAATTCTTATATTTAAACTTTCATTCAAGGGTGCTGATTCATTAATTGTGATATTATAAGGAATATGTACAGCTATCATAGCTGGATTTGCTATACCAATAGGGGGCCTAGAACATACCCAACAGTTTTTATATGACAGCAGCGAGTAATTCACTAGTTTTCCATAGTAAACTAGGATACTCGTTACTCTCTATAGATCTCTTGTTATAAGTTGAGATAAGCTTGGGCATGTTGCATTGGGCTCGATTAGACCATGGACAATCATCAAATATGTCACATGCAATCATGTAAATAACAAGAGCAAGTATGAGAGCAATAATGCAAACTGTTACTCCCCTATTTCTGATCAGCACTGCCAATGGGCACCATTCAGATATTGTTTTTTAGTGCCGGCGATTCTGAACAACATAAAAGTGGTCTTAGCAGCGGATTCGCAGAAAGATTACTTTTATCAGCGGCGGGAGAGGTGCCCCCCCCTCCCACCACTTTCCGGTCATCTCCACCGCTTACCGGACCTGCCGGCAGCAGCGGAGATGATCCGATCTGTCCCCCCCATTGTCCGAGAGCCGAGTGAGTGGCTGAAGCTGCTCACTCGGCTCCATAGTACGGCAGGGCGGAAATGACGTCAGAAGTCACGTCCGCCCAACGGTCTTAAAGGGCCCGTTTTTTTTTTTTTTTGGGCTGTCATTTTTTTCAGTTGTTTTTTTTTTGCATTTTAGTGTAAATATGAGATGTGAGGACTTTTTGGCCCCAGATCTCATATTTAAGAGGACCTGTCATGCTTTTTTCCAATGTTTACATTTCTTGTAATAGGAATAAAAGTGATCATTTAAAAAAAAAAAAAATAAAAATAAAATAAAATGTAAAAAGTAAAATAAATAATTAAAAAAAAAAAAATTTAACGCGCTCTGTCCTTGCAAGCTCGCGTGCAGAAGCGAACGCATACGTAAGTCCCGCCCACATATGAAAACGGTGTGCAACCCACACATGTGAGGTATCGCCACAATCGTTAGAGCGAGATAAATCATTTTATCACTAGACCTCTTCTGTAGCTCAAAACTGCTAACCTGTAGAATTTTTTAAACGTCGCCAATGAAGATTTTTAAGCTGCAAAGTTTGTCGCCATTCCGCGAGTGGACGCAATTTTGAAGCATGACATGTTGGGTATCATTTTACTCGGCGTAACATTATCTTTCACAATATGGAAAAAAATTGGCCTAACTTTACTGTTTTCTTATTTTTTAACTAAAAAAACTGAATTTATTTAAAAAAAAGCACGCTTGGAAGACCGCTGCGCAAATACGGTGTGACATAAAGTTTTGCAATGACTGCCATTTTATTCTCTAGGGTGTTAGAAAAAATATATATATATAAGGTTTGTGGGTTCTTAGTAATTTTATAGCAAAAAAAAATGATTTTAACTTGTAAACAACGAACCCAAAAAACAGCCCCCTGACTGAAGTGGTTAACAAGGACCCGGTCACCTGTCTGAAAAGGATGTGTTGGTTCCCCCTCTATCTCAGAGAGAGAGACTATAACTTGCATTGCCCTTTGATCCTTCTGCGTTGCATCGTTAAGCTATCTCAACACATGTGAAATAATACTATGCTTATTTTCCTTTTAACCTTACAGCAGTATATAGCAGCGTGATACACAAACAATTCTTAATTACTTTAAATCATTAACCACATAAGACATGACATGTAGACAGGCATACAATAAAGGACCAGATAACAGGGCGATTTTTAATGTCAAAATCAAAATATACAAAATTGAAAATAAAAAAGTATTCTTCAATTTGAGTGATCAGTCCAAAGACACAACAAAAAGCAAAATGGAGGCCTCTAAATCTGTGCTACCCAAGCACCAACCTGCTACCACAGTAGAAACGTTTGCTACCACAGCAACTCGCCACCAATTTACTTTATCCATGGTTAAGACTTATATCTCCAGTAGCGAATGGCAAAGGGAAAGAAATAAAATTGTAACTTAGCACTCCACTGGACGCCACTGGAAGATATCCGGCTTCTGACACCACATACTTTTAGATCAGACTATTTATGTCTCCGGTCTTCTGTGTGATACTTTAGCAATTGTTGTTATTGATCACCCTTTTATGTGGTACCTTCACCAGCGCATGAGAGCAATGATCACACCAGTTTGCAGATGTTCTAAGAACAGGGATATGGCTTCTCCCGGCTAATGTATACTTTTCTCACAGAATTTTAAGATGATTGTAGAATGTACAATCATCTTAAAACTGTGTGATAAAAGTATAAATTAGCTGGGAGAAGCCATATCACTCTTTATAGAACAGTGATATGGCTTCTCCCCGCTAATTTATACTTTTCTCACACAGTTTTAAGATAGTCCACATCCACCTCCATTTTTGATTTTTTTTATGTTATTTTTTTTTTTTTATTATTTAAGTTATTTCCCTATCCCCATTTCTTTGTAGGGCACTTGTCCGACCCTTGCCCCCATTTTCCTTCCTTTTGCAGACCTCTAGGACTTTCCTGGACTTTCTTACAGC
Source organism: Glandirana rugosa (assembly GCA_018402905.1). Classification (NCBI taxonomy): domain Eukaryota; kingdom Metazoa; phylum Chordata; class Amphibia; order Anura; family Ranidae; genus Glandirana; species Glandirana rugosa. Next base: position 150,112 of record BLSH010176819.1, on the reverse strand, counting down.
CATTTTTGTGCCTAAAAGTTCGGGTCCCCATTGATTTCAATGGGGTTCGGGGTCCGGGTCAAAGTTCGGGTTCTGTCCGGACCCGGACTTTGTCCCGAAGTTCAGCTGAACCAGCAGAACCCGAACTTCCAGAAATTCGCTCAACTCTATTCCTCACAAATAACTATTATGAGATGCATTCTGGAATTATGGGATGCAACTGGAGTTTCTTTAGATTAGAGTAAAATGGAATTTGAGGCCTAGCTCACATCCTCACATGAACGGAATGCTTTAGTGCATTTTTGTTGTATATTAACCACTTCAGCCTTGGAAGGATTTCCCACTTTAGGACCAGAGCACTTTTTGCAATTCGGCACTTGTTAAAGCGATTTTTACCTAACACACTTATACGCTTAATGATAAATAAAATATGTGATTACTACCTTTTGTGGATACTAGAAGCAACCAGTGCTGTTGCAGTTATTACGAATAAAATCAATAATCAATGACACCTTTGCTAAAGAAAAATAAAGATCTAATTTATTTTTAAAGAAAAGAAGCTAGTCACTAATTAGATATAACCAAATCTGGGGTAAATGTTACAATCTTAAAAGCATCATAATTATTGCTAACATACAAAGTGAGGATTACAAAAACGAAAATAGTTGCTCCATGTAAAAAACAGAATGTTACTAAGGAAAGAAAGGAAACAGAAAAAGAAAAGAGCGGAAAAAAGAATTATGGTGGCTGTTCTCCTGCTTTTATGCCCTCGCTCTGCCCACGCCCACCCATCCAGGTAGAGGCCTCCCCTGATTGGCTGGAGTTGCATTGACTTCTGATTGGCCAGAATGGAAGCTTGTTGGTTTTTAAGCTCAGCACAAGAGGCCAGGTATTAAAACCACCAACAGTTTCCAAATTAACATGTTAAGAATCTGCCTTAGATGGAGACGTGATGTCTGACATGTCTGAAAAAAAGAACAGATGTAATAATCAAAGCATCCGATAAGGGAGGGAATGTAGTGCTTATGACCCGTCATAACTATGTGAGGATGTGTGATCGCATACTCACAAACCACGAGTGGTATGCAACCATAGATCCTGAACAGACAACCCAATTTGCCAACCAGTTCAAGGAATTGATCGGCAGAGCCTATGTAGACGGCCTGATAGACAAGGGCACCTATGACTACTTAAATGTTCAATTTCCATGGAGCGCTACCTTCTATGCGCTGCCAAAAATACACAAGAGTATAATCGATCCACCAGGTAGACCAATCATCTCTGGCATTGGAGCACAATGTGAAAATGCCAGTAGATTTATTGATTTTTTCTTAATGCAGCATGTAATTAGTTTACCCTCCTTTATCAAGGACACTTTGGATTTGCTGAAACATATAGAGGGCCGACAAATCCCTCCAGACGCCCTATTAGTCACACTTGATGTGGAAGCGCTCTATTCGAGCATTCCCAACAATAAAGGGATTCAGACAATACGTTCCTTCTTAATGGAACAACCTAACACCCAGTGGGACTTTCTATTACAGTTACTGTATTATGTTTTAACCCATAACTGGTTCAGGTTTAAAGATTCCCACTACCTCCAGGTACAGGGCATTACCATGGGCACTTGTTGTGCCCCGGCCTACGCCAACCTGTACCTGGGGGGGTGGGAAAGAGACCTGTGGCAGACAAAGGAATTAGACCCATATATGGGAAATATCCTATGTTGGTACAGATTCATAGATGATATTTTCATTATATGGACAGGTACTAAAAGAGAACTACATGAATTTGTGGAAATTATTAATAACAACACCTTTAATCTAACCTTTACATTGTCCTATCATCATTATATGGTGACATTTTTGGACTTAGAAATATTCATTGACCAGGACTCATGCATAGCAACCAATCTAAACCGGAAACAAACTGCAGGAAATACAATTCTGCATGCGAGCAGTTCTCACCCACCTGCCTTAGTACGGAGTATCCCCTATGCACAATACCTACGCCTAAAACGTAACTCTACACAGCTTGAGGATTTTTATACCCACGCAGCAGGTTTACGATCAAGACTACTACTCAGAGGATACAGTAAATCTCTTCTACGGAAGGCCTTTAACCGGGCACTGCAGCAAGATAGACAATCCTTGCTGTACCAACCTGCTTTTCATAGACAAATAACAACCGTAAAATTTATCATACAATTTTCATTACAACACCAGGTTCTTCGTAGAATCCTAGGTAAACATTGGAATATTCTATCACAGGACCCATATGTCTCAAAATACATCAGAAACTCCCCTGAAATAGTGTTCCGTAGAGCACCCTCAATTAGGAATCAACTTACTGCTAGTCACTATACATCAGAGGAAGAACAACCACACCAAACGCAGGGGATTTATAGATGTGAGCAATGCGATATGTGTCCATGGGTCAATCAGGGCCAAAAATTTACACTACCTAACGGTCAAACCTTCCGTCCTCGGTTCCACGGAGACTGCTCCACACAAGGCATTGTTTATCTCATGACATGCAGGTGTGGCGCATTCTACGTGGGAAAAACAATCTGACCCTTTAGAAAGAGAATGCATGACCACATCTATTATTCTTCTGGTGGAAAGATGGTGACCCCAGTCAGTCGCCATCTTGACTTGTATCATGGCCTTGATGTTACTTGGGTATCATTCCTAGTCTTAGAAGTAGTTCCACTAGGAGGGAATTGGGACAAAAAAAATACTACAGAGAGAAACTCTATGGATTGAACGACTCTTTTCCACATTTCAGCCATGCTAACCCTGCCTTCTGATGTGCTGGTGGTGCCACAGCTGCTTTGGCGACCTCTTCCTTCTCCTCCCCCTTCGCCTTGTGCTTCAACAGAGCGCCCTGTGTCATTTGGTAATGCCCTCAGCAGTGCGTATACCAGCGTGCGCTTGTAGTCGCGCATCTTCCAATCACGCTCCAGTGAGGGAATTAAGGACAGCACGTTGTCCTTGTAACAGGGATCCAGCAGGGTGGTCACCCAGTAATCGGCACAAGTTAAAATGTGGGCAACTCAGCTGCCGTTGAACAGGCAGTGCAGCATGTAGTCGCTCATGTGTGCCAGGCTGCCCACAGGCAAAGACAAGCTGTCCTCTGTGGGAGGTATATCATCTGTGTCCTCCGTATCCCCCCAGCCATGCTCCAGTGATGCCCAGGAGCTGCGTTGGGTGCCATCCTGCTGTTAACATGGTTCCTCCTCCTCATCATCATCTTCCTCGTCCTCCAGAACTGTGGCCTGGCTTGAAAATTTTTTACCTGGCTTATGCTGGTGCAGGAACCCACCCTCTGAGCCACTTATGAATGATTGGCCTGATAACCGTGGAAATGACCTCTCTTCCTCCTCCTCTTCCTCCTGTGCCACATCCTCTTCCATCATCCCCTGATGTGTTTTTAAAAGGAGATATAGAAGTGGGATAGTAACGCTGAGAACAGCATCATCGGCACTGTCCATGTTGGTGGAGTACTCGAAACACCGCAATATGGTACACAGGTCTCGCATGGAGGCCCATTCGTTGGTGGTGAAGTGGTGCTGTTCCGCAGAGCGACTGACCCCTGCGTGCTGCAGCTGAAACTCCACTATTGCCTGCTGTTGCTCGCACAGTCTCTCCAGCACGTGCAAGGTGGAGTTCCAACTTGTGGGCACGTCGCATAGGAGGCGGTGAGCGGGAAGGCCGAAGTTCTGCTGCAGCGCAGACAGGTGAGCAGCAGCAGGGTGAGAACGCCGAAAGCGCGCACAGATGGCCCGCACTTTCTGCAGCAGCTCTGACATATCCAGGTAGTTTTTTAGACATTTCTGCACCACCAAATTCAGCACATGCGCCAGGCAAGGGATGTGCGTCAAACGGGCTGGGCCCAGAGCTGCTATGAGATTTCGCCCATTATCGCACACCACCAGGCCGGGCTTCAGGCTCAGTGGCAACAACCACTCATCGGTCTGTTGTTCAATGCCCGTCCACAGCTGCTGCGCAGTGTGGGGTTTATCCCCCAAACATATCAGTTTTAAAACAGCCTGCTGTCGTTTCCCCTTGGATGTGCTGAAGATGGCGGTGAAGGTGTTACGCTGAGCGGATGAGGAGGTGGTAGAGGAGGAGGAGGAGCAAGCGCAGTAGGAGGAGGAGGCAAAGAGAAATGCCCTGCAATCCTCGGTGGCGGAAGGACATACACCAAACGGCTAGCTGCCTCAGGCCCACCCGCCACTACATTTGCCCAGTGTGCAGTTAGCGAGATATAGCGTCCCTGCCCGTGCTTACTGGTCCACGTATCAGTGGTTATGTCGTCGACACCTGCCCGTAACTTGTTGTCTGGCTACTCACCAACAACGGTGACTCGGACTTCGGGCCGGACCACCACACGCTATTACCCGCTTTAGAGTATCGTCGAGACCCG
>BLSH010176819.1:110123-145695 GCA_018402905.1 Glandirana rugosa | reverse complement strand
AGTGGCAACAACCACTCATCGGTCTGTTGTTCAATGCCCGTCCACAGCTGCTGCGCAGTGTGGGGTTTATCCCCCAAACATATCAGTTTTAAAACAGCCTGCTGTCGTTTCCCCTTGGATGTGCTGAAGATGGCGGTGAAGGTGTTACGCTGAGCGGATGAGGAGGTGGTAGAGGAGGAGGAGGAGCAAGCGCAGTAGGAGGAGGAGGCAAAGAGAAATGCCCTGCAATCCTCGGTGGCGGAAGGACATACACCAAACGGCTAGCTGCCTCAGGCCCACCCGCCACTACATTTGCCCAGTGTGCAGTTAGCGAGATATAGCGTCCCTGCCCGTGCTTACTGGTCCACGTATCAGTGGTTATGTGGACCTTGCCACAGATGGCGTTGCGCAGTGCACACTTGATCTTGTCCCTGACTTGTTTGTGCAGGGAAGGGATGGCTCGCCTGGAAAAGTAGTGGCGGCTGGGAACCACGTACTGTGGGACAGCCACCACCATCAGGTTTTTAAAACTGTCTGTGTCCACCAGATGGAATGATAGCATTTCAAAGGCCAGGAATTTTGAAATGCTGGCATTCAGGGCCAGGGATTGCAGGTGGTTAGGGGGGTACTTCCTCTTTCTCTCCGGTGTTTGGGAGATGGAGAGCTGTAAGATTCCATGGGACCATGTGGAAATGCTTGGGGACAGTGGCGGACATGGTGGCATTGCTGTCACATGCTCTGTTTGCTGGGAGGCAGGTGACACTGGCACTGTAGAGGTGGAGGAAGAGGCTGAGGCAGCAGCAGAAGAGGAAGCAGGAGGAGGCCGAGACCTTTCTTGGATTTTGAGGTACTTATTCCACTGCAGCAAATACTTTGAATTTAGATGCCTGGTCATGGAGGTTGTGCTCAGGTTTATAACATTTGTGCCTCACTTCAGGCTCTGATTGCACAGTGTGAAAACCACTAGTGCAGGGATATGCAATTAGTGGATCTCCAGCTGTAGCAAAACTACAAGTCCCATCATGCCTCTGCCCCTGGGTGTCATGCTTGTGGCTGTCAGAGTCTTGCTATGCCTCATGGGACTTGTAATTCTGCAACAGCTGGAGGTCCGCTAATTGCATATCCCTGCACTAGTGTCTTGTAGTCAGCACATTGTCTGAAGAACTGCAACGCCAGGGAATGCCTTTGAGCTGCCTTTGGTGTGCTAGGTCCCTGGGTGCGGTGGGTAGTAGCAGGCATACCGTCTAGGGGACGCTCGCTCTGCCTTTGCAACCTGCTTCCTCTTTTGCTGTGCTGGTGCCTCTGTGCGACCACCACCTCTTCCTCCAAACTGTACACGTCACTCGCATGACCTTCATTCCATGTGGGGACCTCATCATCCTCCACATCATCTTCCACCCACCCTTCACCACTGCCCTCCTTGTCAGTCTGCACACTGAGGAAAGCCGCAGCAGTTGGCACCTGTGTTTCGTCATCATAAGAGACGTGCTGCGCTGGTGTTTCCATGTCCTGATCCTGCAACAGAAATGGTTGGGCATCGGTGCACTCAATGTTTTCCACTTCTGGGGCAGGGCTATGTGGATGGCCCATGGAAAGCACACTAGCAGAGTCATCAAAAAGCATAAGATACTGCTGCATGACTTGGGGCTCAGACTGCTTGGATGATTTACAAGGGGCTGAGGTGAAAGACAGATGGCCATGGGGTTCAGGTGTCACCTCTGAGCTTTCATCAAGGGACCGGGTGGGAGACAATGTGAAGGAACTGGAGGCATTGTGAGCCACCCAATCTACTATCGCCTGTACTTGTTTTGGCCTCACCATTAGAGTTGAGTGAACCTGGGCTGTAAAATTCGGGATCATACCGGACTTTAGGATGTCCATGCCCAGAACCCGATCCCGAAAAGTCCGGGATCGGGTTCGGTATTCGGGTATTTTTGGCGCCTTTTCTATAGCTGCTGGGCAGCCAATCAAAAAGCTTTTCACTAGTTTGCCCTTAGAAGCCATCACAGCCATGCCTACTAATGGCATGGCTGTGATTGGCCAGTGCATCATGTGACCCAGCCTCTATATGGGGCTGGAGTCACGTAGCGCCGTGTGTCAGATCGTCTCAGACTTGAATAGGGAGAGCTTCATGCCGCTGCTGTGAGGGACAACATTAGCGTTCAGAACCATCTTATAGTGCATTAGGGAAATGTTCCTGTGGGTGCTCTGAGGGACAGTTTATCGTTCTAAAAACAACTACAACTGCATTAGGGACAGGTTCCTGTTGGTGCTTTGAGGGAGAGTTTATCGTTCTAAAAACAACTACAACTGTATTAGGGCCAGGTTGCTGTTGGTGCTTTGAGGGAGAGTTTATCATTCTAAAAACAACTACTACTGCATTAGGGCATGGTTCCTGTTGGTGCTCTGAGGGACAGTTTATCATTCTAAAAACAACTACAACTGCATTAGGGCCAGGTTCCTGTTGGTGATTTAAGGGAGAGATTATCATTCTAAAAACAACTACTACTGTAATAGGGCCAGGTTCCTGTTGGTGCTCTGAGGGAGAGTTTATCGTTATAAAGCCATCTCCTACTGCATTAGGGAGAGGTTCCTGTTGGTGCTGTGAGGGGGAGATTATTGTTCTAAAATCATCTCATACTGCAGTAGGGACAGGTTCCTGTCGGTGCTGTGAAAGACAGATTATCGTTCTAAAATCATCTCATACTTGTGTAGGGAGAGGTTCCTGCTGCTGGTGTGAGCGGGGCATTTCTTGCACAAAAATAAAAAGTGCATCTACAATTTTCTTTTGTTAAAAGAAAATAAGAATTATAATTTATTATTCTTTTTTTTTTTTTTGTATTAATAAATAGTGCTACATAGTACATTTGTGTCCAGAATGAGGAGACCGTCAAATAAGGGACGTGGTGGTGGTCGTGGTGCTGCTGGTGTTGGTGGTGTTGCTGAAGCTCCTGATGCAAGGAGAGGACGTGGTCGATCTGTGCCAGCTACACGCACAAGTGAAACACCTTCCTCAGATAGCTGACAGAACCTTCAACATTATATGGTAGGCCCGAATGCCGCTCAACGAATGGTGAGGCCAGAATAAGTACAGGCGATAGTAGATTGGGTGGCTGACAATGCCTCCAGTTCCTTCACATTGTCTCCCACCTGGTCCCTTGATGAAAGCTCAGAGTTGGCACCTGTCTTTCACCTCAGCCCCTTGTAAATCAGCCAAGCAGTCTGAGCCCCAAGTCATGCAGTAGTCTCTTATGCTTTTTGATGGCTCTGCTGCTGTGCTTTCCGTTGGCCAACTATATAGCCCTGGCCCAGAAATGGAAGACATTTAGTTCACTGATGCCCAACCACTTCTGGTTCAAGATGAGGACATGGAAACACCACGGCAGCATTTCTGTGATGATAATGATGAAACACAGGTGCCAACTGCTGCGGCTTTCCTCAGTGTGCAGATTGACAAGGAGGGCAGTGGTGAAGGGTGCGTGGAAGATAAGGGGGAGGATGATGAGGTCCTAGACCCCACATGGAATGAAGGTCATGTGAGTGACGTGTGCAGTTTGGAGGAAGAGGTGGTGGTCGCACAGAGGCACCAGCACAATAAAAGAGGAAGCAGGTTGCAAAAGAGGAGCGAGAGTCCCCTAGACAGTAGGCCTGCTACTACCCACCACTCACAGGGACCTAGCACGTCAAAGGCAGCTCAAAGGCATTCCCCGGCGTGGCAGTTCTTCAGACAAAGTGCTGACTACAAGACACAAGTGGTTTGCACACTGTGCAATGAGAGGCTGAAGCGAGGCACAAATTTTCTATACCTGAGCACAACGTCCATGACCAGGCATCTAAATGCAAAGCACGGGCTGCAGTGGAATAAGTACCTCAAAATCCAAGAAAGGTCTCGGCCTCCTCCTGCTTCCTCTTCTGCTGCTGCCTCGGCCTCTTCCTCCACCTCTACAGTGCCAGTGTCACTTGCCACCCAGCAAACAGACGATGTGACAGCAACACCACCATGTCCGCCACCATCCCCAAGCATTTCCACACTGTCCCTTGGAAGCTTACAGCTCTCCATCTCCCAAACCGCTCCCAAACACTGGAGAGAAAGAGGAAGTACCCCCCTACCCACCCGCGATCCCTGGCCCTGAATGCCAGCATTTCAAAATTCCTGGCCTTTGAAGTGCTGTCATTCCGTCTGGTGGACATGGACAGTTTTAAAAACCTGATGGTGGTGGCTGTCCCACTGTACATGGTTCCCAGCCGCCACTACTTTTCCAGGCAAGCCATCCCTTCCCTGCACAAACAAGACGAGATCAAGTGTGCACTGCGCAACGCCATCTGTGGCAAGGTCCACATAACCACTGATACTTGGACCAGTAAGCACGGGCAGGGACGCTATATCTCGCTAACTGTATACTGGGCAAATGTAGTGGCGGGTGGGCCTGAGGCGGCTAGCCATTTGGCGCATGTCCTTCCGCCACCCAGGATTGCAGGGCATTTCTCTTTGCCTCCAGTTGCCTCCTCCTCCTACTGCGCTTCCTCCTCCTCTACCACCTACTCATCCGCTCAGCGTAACACCTTCACCACCATCTTCAGCACATCCAGGGGTAAACAACAGCAGGCTGTTTTAAAACTGATATGTTTGCGGGATAAAACCCATTCTGCGCAGAAGCTGTGGATGGGCATTGAACAACAGACCAATGAGTGGTTGTTGCCACTGAGCCTCAAGCCCAGCCTGGTGATGTGCAATAATGAGCGAAATCTCGTAGCAGCTCTGGGCCTAGCCGGTTTGATGCACATCCCTTGCCTGGCGCATGTGCTGAATTTGGTGGTGCAGAAATTTCTAAAAACTACCCGGACATGTCAGAGCTGCTGCAGAAAGTGTGAGCCGTCTGTGTGCGCTTTCAGCGTTCTCACCCTGCTGCTGCTCGCCTGTCTGCACTGCAGTGGAACTTCGGCCTTCCCGCTCACCGCCTCCTATGCGACGTGCCCACAAGGTGGAACTCCACCTTGCACATAGTTACATAGTTATTCAGGTTAAAAGAAGACACAAGTCCATCTAGTTCAACCAAATAAAACAAAAAAAAACAACAAAAAAAAACAAACTTTTATATATATATATATATATATATATATATATATATATATAAAACCAAATAATCCCATATACAATCCTTCACACACAGTTGATCCAGAGGAAGGCAAAAAACCCCAGCAAAGCGTGATCCAATTTGCTATAACGAGGGAAAAAATTCCTTCCTGATTCCCCGAGAGGCAATCGGATTCACCCTGGATCACCTTTACCTAAAAATGTTAGTACCCAGTTATATTATTTACATTAAGGAAAGAATCCAGGCCTTTTTTAAAGCAATCAACCGTGCTGGCCAAAACCCCCTCTGGAGGGAGTCTATTCCACATTTTCACAGCTCTTACTGTGAAGAAACCTTTCCATATTTGTAGATGAAATCTTTTTTCCTCTAGACGTAAAGAGTGCCCCCTTGTCCTTTGTGATGACCTTAAAGTAAATAACTCAACACCAAGTTCACTATATGGACCACTTATATATTTGTACATGTTGTTCACAGGGATAGGCACGGACCATGACTGTGGCGGACATTTTACAAATGACAGACCTTAGTGAAGGACACTAAGTTACATTTCAAATCAAAACCTTCAAAAGACCCCATCATCTCTGTCAGTGGGAGGAATAGTGTCCCATCATTGGTGTCAGTGGGAGGAATAGTGTCCCATCATTGGTGTCAGTGGGGGGAATAGTGCCCCATCATTGGTGTCAGTGGGGGGAATAGTGCCCCATCATTGGTTTCAGTGGGAGGAATAGTGCCCCATCATTGGTATCAGTGGGGGGAATAGTGCCCCATCATTGGTATCAGTGGGGGGAATAGTGCCCCATCGTTGGTGACAGTGGGGGGAATAGTGCTCCATCTTTGGTGTCAGTGGGGGGAATAGTGCTCCATCTTTGGTGTGAGTGGGGGGAATAGTGCTCCATGGTCACATAGCATAGCAGGGTGCTGGCCTGTACTGATGATTGCAGAATGCAGATATGCATCATATCTGAATTCTGCAAATTATCAGAACAGACCAGGGCCTAGTTAAACTGGTGATGAACTTATTCAGGAAACCATGAGCTACTGGCCTGCTGCATCACTAGTGCAGAGTTGCAGGAGCTGCAGGCCTGTTTAATGCAGTGCCAAGCAAAGCAAATGCTTCCCTGCAACTCTGCACTAGTGATGCAGCAGGCCAGCAGCTCATGGTTTCCTGAATGAGTTCTGAATCATCCAGTTCTAGCAAGGCCTGTACTGATGATGATGAATCGATCATTGCAGTGCAGAATTATGCTGGAGATAGGCCCCATCCCAGTTAATCCCAGGCAGGCCAGACCACCAGTCGTCCCTCCCTCTGTCCCACCGCTGAGGTGCTACAGAACCTATTATAAAAATCAATACACTGACCGGACCACACAGACAGTCAGTTTCACTGTCACCACATCGGTCCAGTCCTCCTGTACTTCTCCCACTGCTGCTGCTGTGAGTCACTCCCGCGCTCAGCACGCTGCCTGGCACACCACTCCACACACAGTGAGGTGACGTCTCCTCTGCTATGATGGCCCCTCCCTCAGAGTCAGAGTGAGATCACTCCAACATGCAGGACCAGGAGACTCAGGAGGAGGACGACAAGTGGGAGGTGCCGCTCGCCCCGGCCACACCTTCACACAGTCTCAGTAACATTATACTGAAATAGAGAGATAAAGTAAAAAAAAAGTCGGAGGTGGCCGCGGACACCTCAAGCAGTGCTGGAGGACACTGGTGTCCGGGAGCGGACACCTTGCCGATCCCTGGTTGTTCATATCCCCCCTAATCTCCTCTTCTAAATGCTGGAGAGACTGTGCGAGCAGCAGCAAGCAATAGTGGAGTTTCAGCTGCAGTCGCTCTGCGGAGCAGCACCACTTCACCACCAATGAGTGGGCCTCCATGCGAGACCTGTGTACCATATTGCGGTGTTTCGAGTACTCCACCAACATGGCCAGTGCCGATGACGCTGTTCTCAGCGTTACTAGCCCACTTCTATGTCTCCTTGAAAAAACACGATGATGGAAGAGGATATGACACAGGAGGAGGAGGAAGAGGGGTCATGTCCACGGTTATCATACCAGTCATTCACAAGTGGCTCGGAGAGTGGGTTCCTGCAACCGCATAGGCCAGGTCAAAAATTTTCAAGCCAGAGGACAGTTCTGGAGGATGAGGAGGATGAGGATGATGAGGAGGAAGAGGAGGAGGAGGAACTGTGTTCACAGCAGGATGGCACCCAACGCAGCTCGTGGGCATCACTGGAGCGTGGCTGGGGCGATACGGAGGACACAGATGACACACCTCCCACAGAGGACAGCTTGTCTTTGCCTCTGGGCAGCCTGGCACACATGAGCAACTACATGCTGCAGTGCCTGCTCAACGACAGCTGAGTTGCCCACATTTTAACTTGTGCTGATTACTGAGTGGCCACCCTGCTGGATCCCTGGTACAAGGACAACGTGCCATCCTTAATTCCCTCACTGGAGTGTGATTGGAAGATGCGCAACTATAAGCGCACTCTGGTAGACGCGCTACTGAGGTAATTCCCAAATGACACAGGGGGCTCAGTGGAAGTACAAGGCGAAGGCAGAGGAGGAGGAAGAGGTCACCAATGCAGCTGTGGCACCGCCAGCACCGCCAGCACCTCAGAAGGCAGGGTTAGCATGGCCGAAATGTGGAAAAGCTTTGTCAGCAGCATGCCACCACAAACAGCACCACCAGCTGACAGGCAACGTCTTAGCAGGAGGCAGCATTTCAGCAACATGGTGGAACAGTATGTGTGCACATGCCTACACGTACTGACTGATGGGTCTGCCCCATTCAACTTCTGGGTCTCCAAATTGGCCACATGGCCTGGGCTTGCCCTTTATGCCTTGGAGGTGCTGGCCTGCCCTGCAGCCAGTGTATTGTCTGAACGTGTGTTTAGTACGGCAGGGGGCGTTATCACAGACAAGAGCAGCCGTCTGTCCACACCCAACGTGGACAAGCTAACCTTTATTAAAATGAACCAGGCATGGATCCCACAAGACTAGTCTGTACCTTGTGCAGAATAGACATTTAGACTGGCCTCACACAGCCATTGGTATCCTTTTTTTTTATTTGAATATGTCTCAATATTTTGGGGACTACCCCAATTCTAAAAAAATACCAAACAAACAAAAAACAGTGTTGGCTACCTCCTCCTTGTCTTCCTCCTCCTCCACCACCGCCACTTCCGCCTACACTGCCACGGTCACGGCCTAGTCAACCTCTAGGCTCCTACTCCACATCCACCTCTTCCTTCCATTTTTATTTTTTTAGTTAATTTTAAGTTATTTCCCTATCCACATTTGTTTGCAGAGCACTTGTCCTACTCTTACCCCCATTTTGCTTCCTTTTGCAGCCTTCTAGCCCTTTCCATTACTTTTTTACAGCCATTTTTGTGCCCAAAAGTTCGGGTCACCATTGACTTAAATGGGGTTTGGTGTCTGGGGTCAAGTTCGGATCGAGTTCGGTACCGAACCCGACGGTTTCATGAGGTTCGGCCAAACTCGACGAACTCGAACATCCAGGTGTCCGCTCAACTCTACTCACCATTCGCTGAGCGGCATTCGGGCCTACCACATAAAGTTGAAGGTTCGGTCGGCTACCTGAGGAAGGTGTTTCACTTGTGCGTGTAGCTGGCACAGATCGACCACGTCCTCTCCTTGCAACAGGAGCTTCAGCAACACCACCAACACCAGCAGCACCAGCAGCACCACGACCATGACCACTTCCCTTATTTGACACTCTCCTCATTCTGGACATAAATGTACTATGTAGCACTATTTATTAACACTAAAAAAAAAAAGAATAATATATATTTTTTTTTTTTTTAAAAAAAAAGAAAATTGTAGATGCATTGTTGTGCAAGAAATGCACCGCTCACACCAGCAGCAGGAACATCTCCACTGCTCACACCAGCAGCAGGAACCTCTCCGTACACCAGTATGAGATGATTTTAGAACGATAATCTGTCTTTCACAGCACTGACAGTAACCTGTCCTTACTGCAGTATGAGATGATTTTAGAACAATAATCTCCCCCTCACAGCTGCGACAGGAACCTCTCCCTAATGCAGTAGCAGATGGTTTTAGAACCAAAAGACCCCCATCCCTCCTTTGCACTTCACAGTATTCAGATCACCAAAAACAGTGATTCTGAATAGTTTCATTATTTTAAAACCAACGCCATTAGCCAGCGAGTAAACGTTGCTTCCGGAATTTGCGTCCGGACTTTGCTTCCGGAATTTGACGAAGGAGACCCGATCGGAGCTGATTCCGGCTTCCTTCAGGTCTCCTAGCCGGTGGGATGGGAGGTCAAAGAAGAGCGGCTGAAGGTGGTGGGAGGGGGGGGTGTCCCCTCCCGTGGCCCAGGATAACGACCGAGCAGCTCCCGGATAGCCGATCGCCCACTCTAAAAGACGGTACCAGGATATAGCCTGTAGCTACAAGCTATATCCCAATACCTTCACTTAAAGCAGCCGCCATTTATAAACGGCAATTCATGTTAAGTGGTTAAACCTCCAAGTAGCGTGTCACCCCTGTACTGTTTAAACCTGCAAAAGTGATGGTTAGAAAAGAAAAAAATAGCATTTCCTTATTGACAGCTCCCTATCGGTCAGTTTTGTTTGCAAATCGGGACAAGGGCATCATACCCACATTCCTGGTTGATACGAACAAAACTATACTATAGTATGGCATGGTACTTTTGAGGCACAGCATTCAATTTACTATTAAAAGCATTTTTATTGATACATGTCCTTTAAAATTTCTATGTGTATCATGTAAAAGAGGGAAACTACCATGTGTGGAAAAGCAGTTACTGATTATGTGGAGAATCTCCAGTATGGCTCCTGGGAACAACGCTGATCCATTACGGCCAACACCACCATTAAATAGCTCATCTGCGGCTGGTGTCTGATGTCACTGGCCGCCGAAGGGCCAACCGCGGGTCATTAATCCATGATACTGACTGGCCAATCACAGGCCATCGCATCATGGGTTGCTGGGCAGACTGGAAATGCCAGGACTGCATTCCCCATATTGCCGTGCGGGAGCGCGCACATTATGGGGAATACAGTCCTGGCAGTCAGACGCCGGCTGCAGATGGGCTATTTAATGCCGGTGTTGGCCGTAATGGATTGGCGTTATTCCCAGGAGCCATACTGGAGGTTCTCCACATAATCGGTAACTGCTTTTCTACACACGTCCTTATATACCTTTATCTGTCTCTTTACCTTAGTTCTGTAAAGCTTGAATCCTCTTTTATTGATCAGCATATATGCTTCCCTCTTTGGTAGCAGACTCATATATATATATATATATATATATATATATATATATATATATATATATATATACACACTTACCTCCTCAGTCTGATCACCTTTCATCTACTTATCAATTTCTGCAATCCCATAGTCCCCTTCTGCCTTCTTTTTTGATCACTCTATATACTGTGCCCTTTTATGGACCATGTGTATTTTTCACTATAATTATTTTATTATTCATTTTTCATAATGAGGTTACTCTATACCTCTGTTGTATATATCCTTCTATATAAGTCTTTTTTTTATAGTGGTTCGAAAGAACCTTGGTCCATCCTTTGGCTCCTGGTATTTTCCCTCTTTTACACAATAAAAATGTAAGTTTGACTTAGTATATACACATACGTTCTAGTTATATACATATATATGCAAAAATAAAAAATTGAGCCATATGATGGCCGCTATGTAATGGACCTACTGTTGGTGGTTTGTTAAGTAGAGTCTATATTTGATCCTTTATAGTTGAACCCACAACTTGGTAAGGTGTCCTAGGTGGCTCCATCTGGTGTCCTGGTTTTCTTCCCCTGGTCTACATAGACGAGGGGCTTTGTTGTCTCTGGGGTGAGTATGGGGTTGGACTTGCTGCGGTCCTGGTGGAAGAAATTTAAGTGGTCATGTATGCCCTATACTGTATGATTAACCTCTGCATACCTACATTGCTAATTGATTTTGTTTTATTGTAGTGTACAAACATCTGTGCTTATCCATTCCCTGATGAAGCCACAAATGGCGAAATGTGTTGGGATGTGTGAAGCCTTATAATGCCTAACTGTGGTTGTGATGCATATCGTGTACACATTCATTGATTTTAAGCTGTAAATAATTTGCTTTTAAAATGTATCATTAAAAATTATTGATTTTTTTATCAATTTGTGTCTTGATGGTTACCAGCACAGCTAAAATCCCCTCCTTTTGCATATCCCTGTGTTTCATGGAGATATTACATACAAACAAAATGTACATCGTATTTCCCAGCAAACTTACCAATTAGCCAGAAGAAAAAGTTACGGGGGAAAATTTACTACAATTGGAGAGTGTAAAGTCTGGTGCAGCTGTGCATCCTACTCAATCTAACTCTAACTTCAGCTTGTTCAATTAAGCTTTGACAAGAAAGCTGATTGGTTTCTATGCACAGCTGCACCAGATTTTGCACTCTCCAGTTTTAGTAAATCAACCCCACACTGTCTAACAATTTGTATTAAAAACAGAGGTTTAGGTTGCACAACATTTGCATGCTGCACTGTCTTTTCAAAGCACCAAGATATGCATCCCTTCCCTTTAAGTGAATGAGTAAGAGATACATAGTGCCCTTTTTAAACACACACAACTTAGAATTACAGCAGTTGGTAACCTGGGCGATGTCATTGACCAAATATGCCCATGACCAATTTTAAACAAGCCAACAGCTGTACAAAAGCTATCATTTAGTGGCAGTAGTAATACCACAGGTTCAGCTGGGTAGGTGAACTGGCCAAATCTGGGTTCAGCCTTGGTTCAAGTCAAACTGACTTATTTTGGCATCAAGGCCTTCCTTAAAAAAATAAAATATATACATGGTGTATATATATATATATATATATATATATATATATATATATATACACATAGTATATACAGTTGTGCTAATAAGTTTACATGCCCTGGCAGAATTTATGATTTCTTGGCCATTTTCAGAGAATATGAATGATAACACAAAAACTTTTCTTTCACTCATGGTTAGTGAGATCTGGGGAGATCTAACGTGCAGTTCATGCAAGACAGCCCAAAAATTTACAGGAACTGTAGGCTTTTTGCCAAGAGGAACGGACAACCATCTGAGAAGATAAAGAGCCTCATCTACAAATACCACAAAAGACTTCAAGCTGCCTTTGATGCTAAAGGAGGCAATACACGGAATTAAGAACTGGGGTATGTAATCTTTTGATCAGGCTCATTTGGGTAGTTTCTGTTGTCATTGTGATTTAGAAAGAGTAAACACAGTTGATTGATAATAAATGGCTTCGGCCAAATACTAACCATGAGTGAAAGAAATGTTTCTGGGTTATCATTCATATTTTCTGAAAAATGGCCAAGAAATCCTAAATTCTGCCAGGGTATATAAACTTATGAGCACAACTGTATCTTATCTTTTAGGGGAATGGGTGGTGTGTGCGTTTTGGCATGTATACTTTATTTTGTGATTTTTTTTATTTTATTTCAGTTTGGGGTGATCAGAGCACAAATGTCACTTGTTGCTGATCATCCGTTTATGAGCTGCCTCACTGCATTTTCAAAGGTAAAAAAGTGTAAAATCAGAATGCAACAACAACACTTCACACTATTACCTGCGCCCCCTGTTACAATATCCAAAATTGTAGCATTGTTATACAAAGTGTCAGGAGCGTGTAAACACTCCTGTTTTTTGACAACTGCTGGTCTCATTCCAGCATCCTGGTTTTGGTTGTGATATATTTTCTCTGCCTGTCCACCTGCAAGGTGATTAATGTGGCCAGTCTCTGGGTGGAGACCAAACCTGATTTAAGCCAGCCAAGCCTGCAGTCTCATGCTTGTGATATTGTGTGTAATACATGCAATCCCCCTGTATGTCTGACCTTCTCTGCTGTTTGGATTCCCCTGTTTATGACCTTGGATGAGATATAGACTATTCTCTGAGCTCTGCCGTCCTTTTGACTATGGATTGCCCCCGACCATTCTGAACCTTGCCTGCCTTGTATCCGGACTGTCATTGAACCACTCTGCTTGTCTATAAACCACAAGTACCCATTTGCTTAGCTCAGTTCACGTCTGCCCCAGCATGGGGGCCAAACACTATAGCATTGTGTATAGGACCTGGGGGCAACAGAGTACCGGTAAGCCTTCTTGCTTTATGGGAAAGGGGACTGCTATAGGTGAAGAACACAAAAGCTAGCTATAGTGTCTGACCACCTGTGTTATGGGTAAGTGTGACACTAAGGTGGGACGACTACTAATATAAGAAATCTTGCAGCATGAAAATTTGAGGCCATAATGGTTCGGTTCTCAGCCCCTAATATCCTAGAAGGACAAACAACCTCTTTGAATCAAGACTGAAAATGTAGTAGACATAAACATGAATAAGGCCCCTTTCACACTGAGGCACTTCTAAACTGCCAGTAAAAAACTGAGAGCTTTTGAAGAGCTTTTCAGCCACATTTGAACAACTTTTCAGGTACTTTTGAAGAGCTTTCCACTCATTTCAATGGAGAGGGGTGCCTTTTCACCGCCCTGCCAGCGCACTGCCCCAGTGTGAAAGCATTCATTGATTTTAATGTAAATAGGTTTTCGTGAGCTTTTCAGAAGCTTCTTTTTAGCGGGAAAGCACCTGAAAAGCGCCTCAATGTAAAAGGGGGCTAGGTAGTAACATGCAATATATATATAGGAATGCTAACACTGCTTGGTTTATTTCTTTTTTTAATCAGAGATGCTTTATTAAAAAAAAAAAACTTTTCTTCCCCTTTTATACAAAAAAATCCCGCTTTTTTCCCCCTTTATACAATACATTCTGTTATATACAAACACAATAAAACCTACAAAAAGGTCTCCAGATATTATATTAACTACTATGGATCTGCCAAACACCCCCTGTTCGATTTGCAGCAGAACTTCCGAACAGGGGAACTGTTCTAACCCAAACAGCAAAACCCATTGAAGTCTATGGGAGCCGAAAAGGCAAAACCCAAAAGTGCCCATTTTGGAGGCTTATATGCAAGTAATTGGCCATGAAAGAGGTATGGGGGTCAGGGTCCTGCCCTGGGGGACATGTATAAAAAAAAAATCATGTTTGTTTTTCAGGAGCAGTGATTTTAATGCTTAAAGTGAAACAATAAAAATGAAAATTTCCTTTAAATATCCTGCATGGGGGGGGGGGGGTCCCCTTAGTCTGCCTGTAAAGTGGCACACCTGTGTGATGTATAGAACATGCCGCAGCAATAATAACATTTATAAAGGAAAAATTTAAACTTGCTCACAGTTGTGTTGTATTGCCGGCTCCCGCCAATATAATTTTTTTTTTTAAATGGCATGGGGACTCCCCAGTCCATACCAGGCTCTTCAGGTCTGGCATGGGTTTTAAGGGGAACCCCAAGCCATTTTTTTTTTTTTTAAATGACATGGGGTCCCCCCAAAATCCATACCAGTTCCTTATCCGAGCATGCAGCCTAGAGGTCAGGATGGGGGAATGAGCGAGCACCCCCCCTCCTGAACTGTGCCAGGCAACATGCCCTCAACATTGGGAGGGTGCTTTGGGTCTGCGGGTGGGGGGCTTATCAGAATCTGGAAGCACCATTTAACAAAGGGGCCCCCAGATCCAGCCCCTTCATGGGTAATCGGGTACATAGTACCCCTACCTATTCACCAAAAAAGTGTCACAAAGTAAAAACCACAATAGACAGTTTTTGACAATTCCTTTATTAACCACTTCAGCCCCAGAAGGATTTACCCACTTTCTGACTAGGCCATTTTCTGCGATATGGCACTGTGTTGCTTTAACTAACAATTACGCGGTCGTGTGACGATGTACCCAAACAAAATTTATGTTTTTTTCCCCAAAAATAGAGCTTTATTTTGTGGTATTAAATTACCTCTGCGGTTTTTATTTTTTGCGCTATAAACAAAAAAAGAGTGACAATTTTGAAAAAAAAGTATGTTTTACTTTCTGCTATAATACATATCCAAAAAAAAAAAAATATTCATCAGTTTAGGCCAATATATATTCTTCTACATATTTTTGGTGAAAAAAAATCGCAATAGGCATATATTGATTGGTTTGCGCAAAAGTTATCGCGTGCACAAACTATGGGATAGATTTAGAGACTATTATTTTTTTTTAATTATTTTTACTGGTGATGGCAGCTATCTGATAAGTGCTGAAATATAAAAAGGAATTGTATGAAGAATCAATACAGTTCCTATGTGGTCACAGTCCGTCTCTGCGGTTCAGGGTAAGGTGCACAGCAAGCAGACACCGATTAGAGTGGAATCCATCACCAAAATACAATTGCGCTTACCAGAGAAGCGTTGTATTCAAGCATTGGTATAACATCCAATATAGGGATCATATCAACAGGAAGAGGTCATCTCTGCATTCCACACATCCACAGAATACAACTTGGGACCAGTACTGCCAATGGACTAAAACCAGACAGGATAGTCCTCCCCACATAGATTTCCAAATTTACTCCATGGGGCATGTAATAATAAGCCTCACATAGTAAAAAAACATTTTATATTATGAATCTATTTTAAAGTAGTGCATTTACATTCGCCAAATAAAAATGAGCTCAAACAATGTATTGCCAGCAGTTAGAAGCCGAACGGCCTGGGGTCGGTAATACCCGATGCGTTTCATCCTATAATACATCTTCTGGGGTTACCGACCCCCCAAGCCACTGCGCCTATATACCCTCTTCAATATACTTGCCCCCCCTTGTGTAAAGGCAACTTCCGCCTTTTCGCAAGATGGCGGCGTGGCGTGCGGTCCACGCCTCGATGTCGGACCATGGAATATAGTGATACAAAACCTATTATTGATTCTTAGGCTGATAGCTAGCTTTATGTTTAGAAAGAGGAGTCGTGTTTATATTGTAATCTTAGATTGATGTACTGTATGCGGGTTTAGATATAATTTATTCATATAACCATTTTTGATTAATATTGTAGCTTGCATGTGATTATAAAAACATTGTATGTATCACAAGGTTATAACAAAGTGCTTATTCCGGGCAGACATTGATTTGAAAGGACGTTATACAAAGTAAGTTGTTTGCTAATAGTGGAATTTGATTAATTTGATATCAATCCCAAACCATAGACTTTTTTTATATTTATTTTTAAAAATATAGGGGATATGGGGCACAGCGTGCTAGCTTATGCTGTCACTGTGTCTCTTCATTCACGCCCTCCTTGACGCACACAGGGTCAAGGGCCAGGCCTAGGATTGGTCTTTTAAATCGAGGCTTGATGCTATTCCATGGTCCGACATCGAGGCTTGGACCGCACGCTGCGCCATCTTGCGAAAAGGCGGAAGTTGCCTTTTCGCAAAGTGGTCAAGAATATTGAGGGTATATAGGGGCAGTGGCTTGGGGGGTTGGTAACCCCAGAAGACATCTTATAGGATGAAATGCATCGGATGCTACCGACCCCAGGCCATTGCGCTTCTCCTAACTGCTGGCAATACATTGTTTGAGCTTGTTTTTATTTGGCAAATGTAAGTGCACTACTTTTAATAAATTCATCAGATAAAATGGTTTTACACTATGTGAGGCTTATTATTACATGCCCCATGTAGTAAATTTGGAAATTTATGCGGGGAGGACTATTCTGTCTGGTTGCAGTCCGGGAGTCCATCGCAGTACTGGTCCCAAGGTGTATTCAGTGGATGTATGGAATGAAGAGATGACCTCTTCCTGTTGATATGATCCCTATATTGGATGTTATATCCATGCTTGAATAGAGCATTTCTCTGGTAAGCGCAATTATATTTTGGTGACAGATTCCACTGTAATCAGTCTTTGCTTGCTGTGTAGCTTACCCTGAACTGCAGAGACAGACCACCTAGGAACTGTATTGATTCTTCATACAATTCCTTTTTTGTATTTCAGCAATTTATGCACATTTTGCACTTTTTTGCACCTTTGCTATTTTGCACATTTTTTGGGACTTTATGAACGTTACAGTTCTTCATATATCACTACATTGATAATAATATTTTTGCACTTAATTGTGTGGTACTATAAATATTGGATATGCAGGTTTATTCTGATATAAATCACCTGAGGGAGGTAGTGGCTAGGTTCCCTATGACTTAGTACACTTCCTTTAATATCCATTAATCAATCAGAGTGCTACACAATTAATATTAATATACTTGGATCTTGCAAATGCGTTTGACACAGTTCCCCACACACGGCTAATGTGTAAGGTAAAATCTACAGGCTTGGAAACATCAGTTTGTAAATGGATAAAAAGTGGATAAAAGAGAGTAGCGGTTAATGATTCATACTCTGAATGGTCTAAGGTTATCAGTGGTGTATCCCAAGGTTCAGTGTTGGGACCCTTACTTATTAATACCTTTATAAATAATATAGGGTCTGAGATTGAAAGTACCATTTCAGTCTTTGCAGATGACACCAAGCTATGCAGTGGAATAACTTCCTTACAGGATGTCTCCAACTTGCAAGCCAACCTCAATGCACTATTTAATTAGGTGACTATGTGGCAATTGAGGTTTAACCACTTCACCCCCGGAAGGATTTCCCACTGTAGGACCATAGCATTTTTTTCAATTTGGCACTGCGCTGCTTTAACTGGTAATTGCGTGGTCATGCAATGCTGCACCCAAACAAATGTTGCGTCCTTTTTTTCCCCAGAGGCATGTTGAGCCCATTTAATATTTTATTTTTTGTCACTAGTGATTGAAAAATGACAAAAAAAAAATACACAAAGTTGTCAATGAAATGATATATTGCTGACACATGCCATGGGTATATGTGTAACTACAGGGATACCCCATGTGTGAGACTTTTTGGGAGCCTATCCGCGTAAGGGACCCCAAAAACCAATCACTGCCTTCAGGATTTCTAAGGGCAAAAATGTATGCCTTCAACCCCACACTACCTATCACAGTTGTGGAGGCCATGAAATGCCCAGAGAGAAAAAAAAGGCTTTCTAAGAGCGGGGTCCCGTACGTGGATAGACTCACAAAAAGTCTCACACATGGGGTATCCCATACTCAGGAGAAGCAGCAGAATGTATTATGGGGTGTAATTCCACATATACCCATGGCATGTGTGAACAATATATAATTTCATTGACAACTTTGTGTAATTTTTTTGTACGTCATTTTTCAATCACTTGCAACAAAAGCGAATTATGAATTATTATGAATTATTCCAGGTAATCAACATGCCTCCAGCAAATAGCTTGGGGTGCCTACTTTCCAAAATGGGGTCATTTGGGGGTGGGGGGGGGTGGTTAATTGTCCTAGCATTTTATGCCCATCATTAGAGGCCTATGCCACACATCATCCACCAAGTCTTTTCTGACACTTTTTGTTTACATGAAAAAATATTTTTTTTTTTTTGCGAGAAACTTACTTTGCACCCACAAACATTATATATATTTTTAAAGCAGAGGTCCTTAAGATTAAAATGGTGGGTGTTACAATTTTCTTTTTCACAAAGTATTTGTGCAGCGATTTTTCAAAAGCATTTTTGTGGGAAAAAAAACACTTTTTTGAATTTTAATGCACAAAAACACACTATATTGCCAAAATATTTGGTGAAATATTAAAGATGATCTCATGCCGAGTACATAGACACCAAGCATTCCATGCTTTAAAAATGAGGCATACCCGCGCAACGGCGACAAACTATATACATCTTTAAAAGCCTTGAAAAGCTTTTACAGGTTACCACTTATCACAACTGTGATAGGTAGTGTGGGGTGAAGGCATACATTTTTGCCCTTAGAAATCCTGATGGCGGTGATTGGTTTGTGGGGTCCCGTACGCAGCTAGGCTCCCAAAAAGTCTCACACATGGGGTATCCCTGTACTCAGGAAAAGCAGCAGAATGTATTTTGAGGTGTAATTTCACATATACCCATGGCATGGTGTGAGAAATATATGATTTAAAAGCTTTTACAGGTTAAAGCTAACGAAAATAAAGAGAATAGAGAGAAAATAGAGATAGAAAAACAAAAAAACATACAACTATTTTTGGCTTTTATTATTTTATATTTTTTTTGGTCTTCATAACTTCTTTTTATTTTTTTTGTTTATTTGGTACGCTTTTTTTCTATAGCAGTAAACCGTAAAGGTTAGGGTCCCCAAAAATGCGGTGACATCTTTGGAGACCCTGTGAATGTGTGCCCTATTCCTGTGTAGTGCTGTTCCCTACACTAATACTCAACTAATGTATGGTAACGCTCGAAACAGTCACCAACGCTGAGGCCAGGATGGCCAAAAGAGATTTTGGCAATAATATCGGGTGTCACGTCTGTATCTGCGTCGTCGGCAGACACGACATCTTTTTTGGGGGTATCGTTGGGTTGGGGTACCAGGGATGGCATGTGGAAAATGCCCTCCATGCAGCCAGTTCACTGCATTTGGATTGGGAACATGTTGTGCACAACCATCTGGATATAGAAGGGCTCTGATGACCTCTTCTTGGAACTGAAGGAGAGGTCCAGTCCGGTCCGTCCTGACGCTTTGTATAGCACAAAAGCGTTCGGCAAAGCCAATTGGAATAAGTAAACAGACACTTTTTTGTACCAGCGTCTGGACTTACGGGCAATTAAGTACAGTGCCAATAGCTGGTCATTGAGGTCCACTCCTCCCATATTTTGTTTATAGTTGTGGACACAGAGGGATTTCTCCACAACACCAGTTCTAATTTGGATAGCCGCGTCTGCATGAATGGAGGAAAGAACGAAAACATCCTTTGTATCCCTCCACTTCATCGCAAGCAAATTACTACATCTCAGGCAGGCTATCTCCCCCTAACTAAGTTGGGATTCTACAAGCCGTTGGGGGAAGCCCTAGCGATTAGGTCGCACGGTGCCACATGCGCCAATTTGGTGATCAAACAAGTGACTAAAATGTGGTGTAATAATTGTCCACGTACAAATGGTACCCCTATCCGGATAAAGGTGACATCAAGCTCCACACAATTTTGCCAGCACTCCCCATGTAGTCTGGGCATCCTTCCAGCTCTACGTGACTATCTTTGCCCTCATAAACCATAAAACTACATGTATAGCCTGTGGCCCTGTCACAGAGCTTATACATCTTGAAAGTTTGAAAGCAAGACGTCCAGCAAATTTAATCAGGAACTCGTGCATGCACACAACTTGGTTGGGAATAAAATGTGCTGTGAACTGCAGGTTGAAGTGGTTTATGAGGGGTCGAATTTTGTAGAGCCGGTCAAATTCAGTGTCTCCATATGGACGACCGAGTTCATTGTTGTTGAAATGCATGAACCGCAGGATCTGCTCGTATTGTTTCCTGGCCATGCAAGCAGAGAACACATACATATGATGAATTGAGTCAGTGGACAATATAACCGCAATTCAGGTTCTTTATGTATGCCCATGTTGAGGGTAAGGCCCAGAAAGGTCTTAAATTCGGAAACCTTAATTGGTTTCCAATCTCTGGCAAGTGACAAATGGGGATTAGTGGTGATGTATTGACCAGGATATAAATTACTTTGGTCCACAATAGATCTATAGAGATCTTCAATGAAAAACAGTGAATAAAAATCGATGGCCGTAAAGTCAACTGTATTCACCATGATTCCGGGTTGGCCAGTGAATGGGGGAAGTACAGGTGCTGCATCAGTGGTGGGTTGCCAATCAGGGTATGCAAGTGCTTCAGGAAGGGCACTATGGGCTCCGTGGGCCTGTGTTCGTCTTTGTCTTTGTGGCTGCGGGACATTACTTGTGCTAGCTACACCAGCTTGAACTGCACTTATGGGACTCGCCACGTCACCAAGTGATACTGCAGTGCTGGTTCACCTATGACCAGGATTCACTAGGCCGCTGGTGCTTGCAAGGTCACCAGGAGTAGCAGCGCTAGTACTGGCTCTCTGCTCCATACGGGAGTCCTGCGGTTCATGCACCTCAGTGACAGCAAAACGGGATCTGGTACGCCTGACCTTAACAGGGACCAGTCCGTCATCAGAGCTATCTGTCATGGAGCCAATGTTGTTTACAAGTTCGTATGATGAGTCTGAATCTGACAGTGAGGCTTCCCCATCGCTCTCATCTGTCATAATCAACAACGCGTAGGCCTCTTCTCTAGTGTACCTCAGATTTGACATGGCTTCTAAATTTATAGGTACACTAGTGTGACTCACAGGCAAAAAAGTGCACCTGGTTGTCAGAGTCTGTTTCAAGTCACTACCAAAATCACTGTCAGATTTCGCAGGGAACGGGCGTGATCTCTGCGAACACTGCAGAGATGTGTTCTGTGTTTGGTAAGTGTCAGTGATCTATTGATCCAGAGGGGCTAAACACAGGTGCTAGCAGGTATCTAGGCTGATCCCGCTAACGCCGTGTTTTTTAGAACACTAATCTAATGGGGACGCTAATATATATCTGATCAGATCAGATATTGATCCATTCGCTGGGACTGATCAACAGGAATAGACCAAAGTTCATTGGTCAATTCCTGTGGATTGAACAGTCCTGTAGCGAATCGGACCACTGCAACCACGCTGGGGGCGCTCGCCCCCTAGCTGTGCCCGCGATCGCTGCTTATTTACAGTGTGCAGTCGGGAAGTGGTTAACGTAGATAAATGTAAAGTTATGCACTCGGGGGTTAAGAATATGCATGCATCATACAGACTAGGGGGAGTACAACTAGGTGGATCCATAGTGGAGAAGGATCTGGGGGTTTTGGTAGATCATAAGCTTAATAATAGTATGCAATGCCAGGCTGTGGTTTCCAAAGAGAGCAAAGTCCTTTCTTGTATTAAGAGAGGTATTGATGAAGACATATTGCCCCTGTACAAATAATAAGTAAGACCTCATCTAGAATGTGTAGTTTAAGTTTTGGGCATCGATTCACAAAAAGGATATCGGGGAACTGGAGAAAGTGCACAGAAAGGCAACCAAATTGATAAGAGGCATGGAGGAACTCAGTTATAGGGAAAGATTAGAGGAACTGAAATTATTCTCTTGAGAAAAGGAGATTAGGGGGGATGTGATCAACATCAAAATACATAAGAGGTCCATATAGTGAACTTGGTGTTGAGTTACCGTATTTGCCGGTGTATAAGGCGACTGGGCCTATAAGACGGCCCCCTAATTCTCTAGTTAAAACATGAGTTTTGGGCTATACTCGCCGTATAAGACTACCCACCTTCCGGTAATACTGTATGTTCGGCTACTCACAGTATACCGCTCTGAGCCAATCACGGCGAGCGATATATTCTATTAATGAATACAAAGCCTGCTCGGATTGGCAGAGGTTGGAACATCATCAGCCAGCCTCTCTGACTCAATCCAAGCAAGCTTTGTATTCATTAATAGAGTGCACTGGAACAAAAGGAAGTATGTAGGAGCCATAAAAACCAAGCAAAAGTCAGTTTATTGATAAAAAACAGAAGTAAACAGGACTGGAAACAAGTGCCTGATGAAACAAATGCATCCTGGTATGAAGAATCACAGAAGTAGAGGTAGGGTTAACTGAAACTGCTTACCAGAGCTGACTCACTGTTACCCCTGCTGGGTCGGCTGGAAGGAGTATGCCCCTGCTCCTGTGAAGGCTGCTAACTGATGGTCGGTAATGTCCCAGGGAAGAAAGCAAGGCTGCTGCAGGGTGCACATCCGCAGCATGGCCTCAAGCTCAAGGTGTGTTCCTCCGCAAGGTACAGGAGACAGGCTGATTGAATTGTTACCGCAGGCACAGGGACTAGGTCTGTTGCAATGAACCATCCACCGCACTGCTTCCGGGATCGCAGGGAGAAGGCCACATGACCGGAGATGTCACACAGGGCATTACGCAGAGTGAGAGCCAATGGGAGATGGAAGCGGACCACAGCTGAGGGAAGAAAGCACTTGGAGTGGGTTCACCTGAAAGAGGAAGCTGGAGTCTGGTCTGATCATGATGGGCAGTATACTGTATGTAACCAAAGCGACATACAGTATTACCGCACATCCAGCTGGCTGACAGATTAGGGACGTTTGTTTTGGGCCAGCTTGGCCCAAACGAACTAAAGGCATTTTATACCCGGCGTATAAGACGAACCCTGATTTTTGGGATATGTTTTTAAGTATAAAAAGTCGTCTTATACGCCGGAAAATACAGTGTTCACTTTAGGTCAACTCAGAGGACAAGGGGGCACTCTTTACGCTTAGAGGAAAAGAGATTTCATCTCCAAATACGGAAAGGTTTCTTCACAGTAAGAGCTGTGAAATGTGGAATAGACTCCCTCCAGAGGTGGTTATGTCCAGCTCAGTAGATTGCTTTAAGAAAGGCATGGATTATTTCCTAAATGTACATAAAATAACTGGATACTAACATTTATAGGTAAAGTTGATCCAGGGACTATCCGATTGCCTCTCGGGTTATTAGGAAGGAATTTTTTTACCCACTGTAGGTAATTGGATCATGCTTTGCTGGGGTTTTTTGCCTTCCTCTGGATCAACTGTGGGTATAGGATTGTATGATATTTATTTATTTATTTTATGGTTGAACTAGATGGACTTGTGTTTTTTTTCAACCTGACTAACTATGTAACTATGTACCCCAAGTTATTAAAATAAAAATGGATTCAACTTCTGGTTCTTGCGCCTCATGTGATCCAAGTGGGAAATGGCGGCTCCGACACATCATCATACAAATTCGGGCAGATCTCACCACGGAGGGAGACCACAGCAGCCTCCGCTATACCAACCAGCCCCCCTCCACCTCCAAAAACGGGATGGACAAGTATCTTGTCCTTCCCCCCCCCCCCCCATCATGGTGGATGGAGCTCTCTCCTCTGGAAACCCACAAGGTACACAGGCAGCCACACTAGCCACAGCCCCGGCATCCCCACTAGCTGAGAAACATGTAGCAGGCTTAGCCCAAGCTGTGGCAGCCCTTCTGTCCCCTACTATCATGGCCGCTGTTGACAGGGCCATTGCAGCAGGGATGGTTCAGCTCAGCAAGGGTGGGTGATCAAGCAAGGAGGATCTCTGAGGTGGAATCCAGGGTTTCTGAACTACAGGGCACTCGATGCAGAAAAAGCATTTGATTGTTAATGTTAATTTCAATTAGCTAACCATGGTTTTGTCCTCATTCAGGTTCTCCAGTCCCTTCTGCCACCTTATACAAGCAATGTATTCAGACCCCTCCGCTAGCATAGTAGCAGCACCCATCTCAAATAGGTTTCGTCTTCATAAGTGAACGAGACAAGGGTGCCCCCTTTCCCCACTCCTATTTAATCTGGCGATCGAGCCCTTATCAAATTTTTTACTTACACACCCGAAACTAAGTGGCATAAAAATTGGTCCCCACAAGCTAAGAATAGCCCTATTTGCGGATGACATACTAATTTTCACCTCAAACCCATCTGATGACATGATTCATATCCAAGAGACATTCAATACATTCAGACAATGTTTGGGTCTTCAAATAAATTTTGCAAAAAGCGATATCCTCCCCCTCTTCCACTCTCGAACACCCTCCTGGGCTACCTCCGCCATTTTTATTATTGATAAAACCCACATCACCTATCTAGGACTTAAAATAGGCAAAACTCCACCCTCACTCTATCATTTAAACATACTCCCTGCTTTTCAGATAATCTTTCAGGTATTGGGTCAATGGGCAAATCTCCCCCTCTCCCTCCTGGGCAGGTGCCATCTTTATAAAATGGTGAGCTTTAGCAAGTTATTGTATTCCCTCCAAACAATCCCCCTCCTTCTGAAGAACAAAGATATCCAATTACTCCACAAATCCCTCTCAGTATTCCTATGGAGAGGACGCAAACCTTGTATCTCACTACATAAACTGTGCCTTCCCAAAGAAGGAGGAGTCAATCTTCCAGACGCTAGGCTTTACAACCTCTCCTGTCTCCTAAGAGTGGGACTGGACTGGAGGACAGGGAACTCTAGATACTCGAACTATGGTATTGAGTAATGCATGACTAGTCCCCATGGTTTAACCTCTTTGCTCCATTGTGGGATCAAACACACTCCTCTACAGCTAAAACAAAATCTCTTGATCTGATAACTGCGTGGAGGGAAATCAGGAAAAACTCCCACCCTCCACGTCAATACATCTTCCCATTTGTTCCTACAAGGGCAGCAATACCCAGCTTTTGCTACCTGGGTGAAATTGGCTTAAAAAAAAAAATTGCACAACTTTACGATACCAGCACTAGGTGTCCTCTCCCTCCCTCTCAGATCATTGAGAGATACAACTTACCATCCCAAAACACCTCCACATACATCAGGCACTAAGTTTTATGAATAGGACCTGCTCTGACAAGGACCTCTGCTTTAAAACTTCACTTATTGACTCTTTCATCGAACGAAACGTACATAAAATCTTGGATCTTTACAAGCCTCTATGTGCATTTGCGAGCCCTACTATCCAGGCATCCTCTTCTGTGGCATGGAATAAAGACTTGAACTCTTCGGAAACTTAGATACCCTTAACCCCTACTTATCTGGACAACAAGCTCTCATTCTCGAGCATAACAGAGCCTGGATTTCCACCTGCTACATGATAGCGAGAAGAGCGATTTTAAGAAATTGGATCTTGACGACTCCACCATCCATAAAGGAAGTTAAATCAGAGCTACTCAAACTCTTCAAATTAGAGGAAATTGACTTTACCCTCTCTAAGGAACACAATCCTCACCGCTTCCACAAAAAGTAAAAGTGGGCCTCCTTCCTCGAAAAAAGTATCTCCACCTCAGACAGTCAAGGATTTACAGACCTCGCAATTACTCTCAACAGTGGAACATTTTAATACCTAGTCTCTATTAAAAATAATCAACTATCGGAGGGGCGTGGCGACCAGGACGGAAGATGGCAGCTTAACACTGCAGCTCCGCATGGCCACCCGGGACCAAAGCCAGCGACGAGCACCTCTGCGGCCGCACACAGCTGAATCCAGCAGGGAGAAGCTCCAGGCACCCTCCGCTACCCAGGGGCATGACCCACCGCAGGAAGGTAGAAAGGAAGGCAGGAAGAAAATTAAGAAGCTGGTGAGCTTTTTCCAAATGACCAGTGCCAGGCCTCAGAAAAATGGCGGAAGACGGCATGCACAGCGCCTCTCCGGAGCCCAGGCCAGTACACTGAACGGGGGAATCTGCAGCCAAGCAACCCGGCAGGTAGGAAATCCGGACAGTGGAGACTCCTCAGGGAGCTCCTCTCCCTCCACAAGAAGCCCAGTTAAGGCCAAGCCACACAGGGAGTCTCCGTCTGGGCAGAGCATGCAGACAAGCATGGAACTAGGCCCAGGCCAGTCCAACACACCGCGGGTGTAGTACCCCCCGCCGTGGCGACAGATCCCATTGCGGCTTTCCCCACACAAGGCCAGCCAATATCAGATGTAACACTTAAGGACATGTTACTATCCCTGAGAACATCCTTGCAAGCAGACATGCAGGACTGTATGCAACAATTTAAGGTAGACCTGCATAAAGCTGAAGGAAGAATTACAGATATAGAAACGTCTATGGAAGAATATACCAATTCATACAACACTCTGGTGGATGCATGCACAGCACAGTGAAGAAATAGAGTGGATTAAGGACAAAATGGCGGACCTTGAAGACCGCAGTAGAAGGAACAATTTGAAAATAAGGGGGATTCCAGAGTCTGTTCACGCTGATCAGTTACATCACTTTGTCCAATCCCTCTTCTCAACCCTAATACCATCACTCTCAGCCATATAACTCTCCATTGACAGGATTCACAGGCTACCCAAGCCCTCAATCATAGCCCCTGACCTGCCTAGGGATACCTGCCTCATTAATGAGAGTCCATTTCTATCAAACTAAAGAAGCCGTGAAGGCAGCCTTCAGACAATGCAACAACCTTCCAGAAGTTTACAAAGGCCTCCTCACAGATCTATCAAAGCATACCCTGCAAAAAAAGAAGAAACTTAGCCACAATAACGAAGGCCTTATGAAACCACAACATTCCCCACAAGTGGAAACATCCAGCATGCTTAATCGCTACCCATAATGGATCTACATCCTATAGCTCTACCTTGGAAAGCGAAATTCAGACCCTGCAACAATGGGGTATTCTCCCCCCTACACCACAGGCAACCACAAGCGGTACTCCCACTGCAGTCCAAGCAGAGTGGCTAGTGGTGTCTAGGAAACGGTCTGCAAATAAGAAGATACCCAGTGGAGGTACCCAACCACCATAACTACAGCCACAATTGGTCCCTGGCCTTGGATGGAAGAGCTTCCCAATGGTCCCTCGCACTATGAAGATGACTACGATCATCACGGATCGTCAAATCGATCCTCTTTTTAAGTTGAACTTGACGTTCACCCATGTTTATCTTGAAACTATTCAAGCTGAAAGACTACATACCTGATGAAGAAGGACGATTCATCATCTTAACGTGTGAGATAAGCAACAGGCCTATGACTCTGGTTACGGTGTATGGCCCCAACTCACACCAGATACGATTTGCAAGAAGACTCTTCAAAAGAATCACAGCAGCTAAGTATGGTGATCTGCTTGTTTTCGGTGACTTTAATGCTACAGCAGACCCAGGGCTGGATACCCCCTCATCCGCCAGGAGCAGGCTACCGGTGCGCCAGGTATTATTCCACGAAGAACAGGTATACGATGTCTGGAGGTGTCCCCACGTAATGGAAAAAGACTACATGCATTACTCCTCCAGACACCGCACCTATTCATGTATTGACATGTTTGTAATAGATTTAAATATGCTCCGGGGGTTCTCCTCCTCCTCCATCAAGGATATTACATGGTCAGACCATGCAGCGATTGAACTGTTGGTGGAGGAGCAGAACCCTTCAGCTCAAGTCCCAACATGGAGATGTAATGTCAAAAACTTCAACATCCACAATGCAACAAACATATTTCTCGACAACTCAAAGAATTTTTTTCAGATCAACACCTCCTCAGTATCCGACCCTTGGACCTTGTGGAATGCACACAAAGCCTTTATAAGGGGGGTGTGCATTCAACAAAACCCCAGGCTTAAAAAAACAATACAATGCCAACCTAACAAATATACTGAAAGAAATTCATAGGCTTGAAAACCTGAATAAAAAGAAGCCCACTGCAGCTACCTCCAACTCGCTTCATAATCTAAGACACAAGCTTAGAATCCTCATATCAGAGCAATGTGACAAACATCTCAGGATGCTCAAGCTCAACCATTATGCACATTCGAATAATGCAGGCAAATATCTAGAGAAGAAAGTTAAAACACAACAAGCCAAAACCAGAATTTCACACCTTATCCACTCCCCTAACAAAAAAAAAAATAACACATCCACAGGAAATGGCAGACAAATTTGCTGAATATTACAAGTCCCTTTACAATCTGAGGGAAGACTTTAGCACCCACCAACCGACAGAAGAGGAAATTCGTGCATTCCTCAATAAAATAAAGGTACCCACTCTTACGCAAACACAATTAGACAAAATTAACGATCCATTCACTGAGAAAGAGATATCACAAATAATATCATCTCTCCCCAATGGAAAATCACCGGGGCCAGACGGCCTCCCCAATGATTTTTACAAAATTTTTAATCAGGAACTTACCCCCCACTTAGTGGAGGTTTTCACCAAAGCCATGACCAACGCATCCCTATCACGAGAAATGCTCAAGGCCTACATAATCACTTTACCATAACCGGGGAAAGACCCTATAACACCACCCAATTTTAGGCCTATCTCTCTGCTGATTTCCGATGTTAAAATACTAACAAAACTAGTGGATAAAAGAATTATGAACATACTGCCACAACTGATACAGAGATATCAAACAGGATTTGTCACTGGGTGCCAAACACCGGATGCAACTAGAAGGGTCATAAATATTATAAATCGCGCTATAAAAACACAAACGCCTTCTCTGCTCCTAGCACTGATTGCAGAGAAGGCGTTCGACAGGGTGCAATGGCACTACATGTCTGAGGCCTTACAAAAATTCGGCTTTACAGGAAACATCTTATCCACTATTCTAGAACTCTACTCATGCCCTTCGGCACAGGTCTACGCTTCTAATGTATTGTCTAAACAATTTGACATTACGAACGGAACATGCCAGGGGTGCCCCCTTTCCCCCATAATTTTCAACCTAATTTAAGAACCGCTAGCAGAACAATATGCTCTAATCCTTCAATATCTGGATTCACTTTCAAGGGCTTCCATCACAAAATAAAGGTATTTGCAGGCGACGTAATATTACTTCTGACCAAACCGAGCGAGTCACTGAGAGTTGCCCACCACACACTACAGCAATTCAGTAGAATCTCACATTAATATTAATAACCTAATATCATCCAATATCAACCCATTAATAGCAAAGTTATCCAAAAAACTTGAATACCTATCTAAGCGTGAAATCACCTGGAGCGGTAGAGTAGCAGCAATTAAAATTAATATTTTACCTCAGATCTATATTTTCAGAGCCCGCCCACTTTCCATACCAGTAAAATGCATAAAGGTACTCAAAAAACTGCTAAAAGAATACATCTGGCAAGGAAAGAAAGCACGATGCGCAGAAGACATTCTAACCAAACATAAATCAGTAGGAGGAGCAGGGTTACCAGACCTAGTAGACTACTATTGGGCAGTACACCTAGAGCAGCTGAATCACTGGTTCCCAAGGGAAGAGACACCACTATGGGTTGAGATTGAAAAGAGTATAGCCAACACTCCAGATCTCAGGAACCTATTGTTGATTGACATATGTAAACAATGGGACTATTCCCAACTTACACTCCCCATGCAGGCAGCACCGTCGGCCTGGAGACGCATATCAGTTCAGGACGACACAAATGACATCTTAAACACGACTTCATTATCCATAAACACGCTAGAAATCCTAATGACTTCACTCAACGCCAAACCATTAGCCAAATGCAGCTTACATTACATCCATGAATTATACGACAGCCATTGTCTCAAAACTCGAGCACAAGTGATGGAAGAATTCCACATACCTCAACAACAGTTATTTAATATAACCCGCATAATCCATTTTTTGACACAACACCCTCTAACAGAGTTAAAAGTAAATACGATAGCGTGGGAGTACTACACCAACACTACAAGTGCGAAAAAAGGAATTACAATCTTCTGCAACACAATGCATGCCAAAAACTAATTCAAGAAAACAACTCCCATGCTAAAATGGGAGAAAGAATTACACAACGCATTCACTAATGAACAATGGAGCAGTGCATTAAATTCCATCATCAAATCATCACACTGTACATCCCATTGGGAGATGTCTCTAAAAATAACCACTAGATGGTACTACACACCATATAGAATGACCAAATATTCTCCACTAAACTCTCCCCTATGCTGGCGGAACTGCGACCAAATAGGCAATCTCCTACACATTCTGTGGGAATGTCCAGCAATAACCAGCTATTGGAACTCTATTTTCCAACAATTAGCGACATGCACTGGGGTACTAAGGAAACATACCCACATTTAGCACTCCTAAATATAGAGATAGACACCTACCCGCCCATTTATAGACCAGTAGTCACACATGTGCTACTTGCGGCGAGGTCACTTCTCCTTCAAAGATGGAAAAGCATCACCACTCCCAACCTCTCAGAGGTTAAAAAAATTTGTCGTCACAAATGCAACATATGAGAAACTCATAGCTTACAACTCCCTTACATACCACAAACAAAAAGCAATGTGGAGTATATGATCAACGGAAAACCCTTAGATCTTTAACAAACTTCTAATACTGAAGCTGATTAAATCTGTACTACTGTAATAAGAGTAATGCACCTGCTAACCTATTATCTGCAACACTGTATATATCGTATATCTGTACTCTTTCCCCTCTTTTCTTTTCTGTACCCAAAATTTATTACAAAACAATTAAAAAATACTGTTTTAAAAAAAATAACCAATCATGCAAAAAGTCTTCGGCCTGTCTCTTCTCCCAGCCCAATTCAATGTTTGAACCTTGTTGCCTGACCACTCGATAGACAAACTCTTCCTTTCAAATAACCAACAGGAACCGAGAAGACGCTCTTCCAACATCACCCCAATGATGGGCCCAAAATCAAAAGTCCCATCGCACCCCGTGCCACCAACTACAAACTATTGCATCCTCCTTTGCAAGTAAAGCAATTGCCAGGTTGCCCTACTAACTGTTCGAATCGGCGGTCTATGCACTGGTAAAATAATTAATTAAATGTCATGTGCTGATTACGTTCGAGCTATTTTTGTACCAGAGTGAATAATTACATTTATAATGTGGCTACATAGATGTCCTAAATTATTATATGTACATTTACAACCTCAAACTTTTGTTGGTATCACCTTCCATTCCTCCCCTCCCCTTCCATTACATCTCCACCTGTATGAAAATTGCGGTGTTAACCTTGCTAGCTATTGTGATCCTTCTGTTGTAACACAACACACTGCCTTGTCCTGTATTCTTTTCTGTAAATCCAATAAATAAAAAAAAAATTAAATGGATTCGACCAATGGTTGGTATGAGGTCTTGTGTATATCCCACAAATATATCATGGCCAAATCCCAAAGTAATTTTGTACCCTACAGAAGGAATTTGGCTGACCTCGTAAATGTTTTTTTCAGTATTTGCAGTTTCGTCACGCTATCTTAATACAGTCAAGATTGACCCGATGGGTTGACACCATACCCATAATTCTCAATCAAATACTGGAGGCAGCCGCTAAGATGGGACAAATAAAAGTGATTTAGGGTGTACTGTTATAAATACATTTAATAGTTACCCTATGCTAAGTGTACAAAAGTCTAGAATTAGAAAATAGGCATAACTTTTACAATATTACATTTCAAGTGTTTTTTTAATAAAAATCAGTTTGTATTATGAAAGTCACGTCTATAATGAAAAAATACCATCAAAGCATATAATGCATTTAAGATCCTGTTGGGAAATAGCTAGGACACTAATATTAGTTTATACATTGACAATGCTTTCAAATGACATGGCCTTATTTTGTTGTTGTCATGGAGACTAAGCAAATATTACTCCAAAGGAAGAGGAGAGAGGAAAACTCAGCTTTCAACGTATTTCTCCCTTTGGTGCCAGCTATATCAGAAGCTCAGCGTCACAACTTTAGCTAGCCTGGAGATCAGTTTTTTATCCCAAGGGGAATGCAAGCAAAGCCAACACAATGACATAACAGCCAGAAAGGAATCAAAGAACAGAGAAAAATCCATGTCAAATAATGTTTCTTTGGGATTGTCTGACAGCAGAAGCCACATTAAAATAGAAATGTTTTCTAATTTATTGGAAAGACACACTTCCTTTACAAACATGAAAACTTACAAAAATCAACTTTTCTTATGCCTTCAGCTATGCATTTTTACTTTTAGATCTTCAAGTAAAAAAAAATGTTTTCTTAAAGAGAAATAATTTGTTTGTTTGTGTTTGCTTTAAAGATTTACAAATAAAGATTTCAATTTTTATTGAACAAACATTCTGTTTGCATGTTGGATTTTTAATAGTCACCACATTCCCTAGCACTAGGAGGAAAAACACTATATGTATGGTCCTCACTGGGTGGCTACCAGGGACCCTGAATGTAATTAAGGTACCACATCCCTAATTTACATAAATGGAACAGAATTTTGGGAGTAATCCTGGGATTTTCTCGGTACCATAAAAGAGAACACCATAACTACAGTATATATAAAAAATACAAAATGTATTAATTAGCATTAAAAAATTATATTCATTAAAATAGACTATTCTTCTAACCCCTTGAGTTACTGCATGATAGTGGGTCAATGGAGCTATTATAATTGCTGATGGTCACTAGTTCCCAAGTATCTCACAGTGGCCTAAATATCCAAAGTATAAAGTAGTAATATCCGTATAATTAGTAAGAAAAAAAAAATCCCTTATAATGAATTAGTAATTGGTTGCGTTATCCTTTTGGACAAATAGATAGTGCATATCAATAACTTATGTCCACAGTCATGCAGCGAAGCTCGTTCTTTACATGTTTCGCGTTATAAGCATCAACGCTTCCTCAGAAGATAAAGGGGTATAGATGCACACAATTCAGTATAGAAAATCTGTAATTATAAACAATCACAAATTAAGTACAAAATAGCAGCGTTAATTTTATCATTTAATACAATTCCATGATTGAGACTCCCTTAATGACACTGTAATGGCGACCTGCCACAGATCCACGCACTCATCAGCCCATCCACCATATAGCCACAGATGCGGGGGCGTACTACTTATGAAGTGTATCCTACAATAAAATCCATACAATTATTTAATTCATGATATAAGCATCATGTTGTTTATCCTCCCCAGTAAGGGTCGGCCCTATAGTTTAATTCATGTCCATAATGCCACCAATAAAGACATAACATGATTTTGTTTATATTGTACTTGGGAAAATCACTTTTAGGTATAGGTTGTAACGGCTGTTGAGGATGTCCCATCCGGTCCCATCAGTGAATCGCTTCTATAAGCACTTTGCCGTTTAGTCACGAAATCTACAGGTGAAGCGATTATCGGTTCTCCTGTGGTATAGATACAATATAGGGTTTAGCTTAGCCTATTTACTTCAATCAAATATGCATGGTATAAGGGGGATGCAAAAGAGGGACAAAACGTTAAAAAGGAAGGGCCAGGTGAAGACAACAATTGTACTCCCCACCTGCTCTTCCTGTATGTACAAAAAAGACAACCTACGTACCTCATATAGACCCAAACACCTGCGGCGTCTAGATGTTGCAGTAGTCTTAGTGCCTGTGGTTCCTTAGGGCATCTGCATAGCACGAGCGTGTCTAACGTTCTGCTATCGGCACCAACTGAAGTACGTCCCGACCGTGACGTCACGCCCACCCTCTAGCGATGTCTATCGGTCCAGCAATCAACTCCACCACTCTCACCTGCACCGCTGGGAGGCGGCGCAAGCCGGAGGGAGAGCAACACCCGAGAGTCCCCAGGTGGGGGATGCCCCCTAGTGGACTCAGGGGGCGCCGCCCGTACCAAGGTCCCGGACCATCCACCTAAGGACAGTAGGGACTGGCCCGGACGGCGCTTTCAGCCGCACATCTGCCGATCCTCTGTCCTGTACCTCCTCAACACCCAGAGAAGTGAGAGAGGAGGGGGGGGACTGAGGAGGAAAACCACATGGTGGAGGGCCGGGAGTGGCCGTGAACAGGGCTGGGCCAGTGCAGTGTCAGTCCGTGACCCTATAGTACCAATATGTTACCATCACACACATATTCCAATTAAAGCTGAATAAACAAATATAGCATGTATTATTGCATTCATATTTAGACAGATCACATTGAGAAATTTCCTACCCATAATAAACCATCTATTGATTCAGTTGGCATGAAAATTATAGAAATGGTTTGTACCAGCAGATCTTGTTTAGGCCTGGGGGATGGATGGCATCTAAACGCTCTATCCACATGGTTTCCCTCTGAAAAATATTTTTTTGTCCCAGTTCCCTCCCCTTGGGTCCTGTGGGGCTACTTCTAGCACAATGAATGAAAACCAACTTACATCAAAGCCATGATAAAGATATAAGTGACGACTCACTGGAGTGACCATTTTTGGGTAGATAGGAATTTTCTCAATGTGATCTGTCTAAATATGAATGCAATAATACATGCTATATTTGTTTATTCAGCTTTAATTGGAATATGTGTGTGATGGTAACATATTGGTACTATAGAGTCACGGACTGACACTGCACTGGCCCAGCCCTGTTCACGGCCACTCCCAGCCCTCCACCATGTGGTTTTCCTCCTCAGTTCCCCCCTCCTCTCTCACTCCTCTGGGTGTTGAGGAGGTACAGGACAGAGGATCGGCTGATGTGCGGCTGAAAGCGCTGTCCGGACCGGTCCCTACTGTCCTTAGGTGGATGGTCCGGGACCTTGGTACGGGTGGCACCCCCTGAGTCCCCTAGGGGGAATCCCCCACCTGGGGACTCTCGGGTGTTGCTCTCCCTCCGGCTTGCGCCGCCTCCCAGCGGCGCAGGTGAGAGTGGTGGAGTTGATTGCCGGACCGATAGTAGTGATGTCCAGTTCATGAACGAATCGTTCTTTTGAATCGATTCTTTTCAGTGAACTGAGTGAATCGATTCATTTCACTGAACTGATTCGTTTGGAACAGTTCATTTGTACTCCATAGCATAGAAGAGCATTGCAGAGCAGCTTAGGTAATCTGATCCTAGAGTGAGAACTGAGCCCCTCCCTGCAACCAATCACAGCACACTGACTCAAAGAACTGGATGGATATACAGCTCACAGTTCAGTTCATAAGTTCAATTGAATCAGTTCACCAGTTCAGTTCATCTCAAGTCACTTTACTTAGCTAAGTGAGTCAAGTGACTTTTCTTAGCTAAGTTTTCTTGCTAAGCAAGTACTTGACCTGTAGTGATGATAGCCAGGCCGTTAGTTGAGGTGGTGAGAGTGGACGCGGCGACCCTCCGCCG
>BLSH010176819.1:92944-104141 GCA_018402905.1 Glandirana rugosa | reverse complement strand
CCCCGCTCAACCATCCCCAACTTAGTGAGCTTGGATCCCGAACCAGTCACAAGTTCTTCAAAAAACCTAGAAAGAAAAAAACAAGTGAAGAACAGTTCTCATGGCTTTGCCATAAAAAGATGGGATGGAGTTAGTGAATTGGATATTTTAGCTCCATCAAAGCAAAAACTAAGTTCCTGAGAGGAGTATATAGTGCCTTGGATGAGCCAAGAGGCCCCCTGTGTATTTGCCCATATCAGTGATATGGTTAGAAGGGGATCTTGTAATAGTACTGCTGACCGTGATCATGAGCCCGTCAGTCGCAATATGGTCTTTGAAGCAATCTGGGGAATGCGCGGGTTGAACCGCATTCTTTCCAAAGGATATGCAGGACTGGTAGGGGATTTAACATGAGCCGATGAGGATCAGACATCCGTCGTGTGGCAACTGTCTCGTAAGAGGGTACTGATAAGGATAATGCGGTGCCTGTATCAGTGTATTTCTCCTTTGATACAAAAGTTCAGGTATAGGACAGTAGACTATTTAATTCCTTCTTCTCTGGAAGCAGTTATCAAGGAAGGGGAGGCTCAGCTCGGTAAAGGTTCATCACCACGTGCCTCTTAAGATTCAGCAGGGTTGCTGCGTGTCTTAGATGAATATTGTTTTGTCCATTTCGTTTGACCCATGCGTCCTCGGCGACGCTGTGGGCCAACATGATCATCAAGCCATGCCATAGCCTCCTTAGGAGTATTGTAAAAGTGGGCCTTACCGTCAAATATGACTCTCAGTTTGGCAGGGAAGAGCATGGCGTACTGCAGCCCCTCTTGTCGGAGACGATTCTTTACCGTAGAAAAGGAAACCCGTTGACGCTGGACATCTGCTGAAAAGTCAGGGTAGATGGAGATGGTGTTTCCATTGTATTTAAGTGGGCCTTTTTCTCTCACCAGGCGCATAATGGCCACTTTGTCCTGGAAATTGAGGATCCGTGCAATCAAGGAGCGTGGAGGGGACCCAGGATTTGGTGCTCGTGGTGGGGTGCGATGTGCTCTCTCGATGAGGAAAGCATGCGACCGATGTTCGACCCCTAGCGTTTCTCGTAGCCACGAATGTAGGAATCGCTCAGGATGGGAACCCTTAAGATCTCTCCGGGAACCCCACAAAACGGAGATTATTTCTCCTGGAGCGATTCTCCAGGTCGTCAATTTTTGCTCGGAGTGTCGCAAGCTCAGTGGTAGTTGTCTGTACCGTGGCTGATAGCGGATGTACTTCGTCTTCTAAGGTGCTGATGCGTTCCTCGGCAGCCACGGTCCTTTCCCTTAAATTTTGCACATCTTGCTTCAGCAGGGAATTGTCAATATGGATAGTCTCAATTTGTAACGATAGGGAACTCTTGCAGTCCTGAATTGCCAGCATAATCTCAGCCAATGTAGGTTCCGCAGCAGGCGGACCAGAGGCAGTGCTATCAGTGGGGCTGTAGGGGGGATCCGGTATCGAATGAGACTCACCCTGTGTTTTAAAGATAGCTGGGCCAGAGTCGCTCATTCCTTGGGATGGTAGTGAGGAGGGGGCTGAGTGTATTGAGGGTTGGAGCGTGCGTTCCGGGCCTGCCGCATCACCCGTACCCTCCTGTCTTTTGAACCGGGCCAGTTGTTCTGCTGCCGAAGCAGGCGAAGGGGGACCATATTTGACCATCATTCCGCCGCCCAGTTGGAGATATGGGTCCTGCTTTCCAGGTATACAAGTATATTAGGAGAGGGTGGGGAAGCAGGAGAGGGGGCTGGTCAGGTGGAGGTGCTGAGCACCATGCACTTCAGATGCGATTTTGCTAGAGGGAGTGTATATGGAGGTTGGTTTGTAAATAGATTGCTCCCAGTGTCTATACTACTCACTCCCCCTCTTCAGTCAGGTCTCTTTGGGTGGACAGAGGCTATGGTCAGGATGTCAGGGTGACTGCAGGAATGGATGTGTCTGTTTATCCCCTGTACAGGAGTATATCAGGCCCTGGAGGGTGTACCAAGATGGCCGCCGTACATGTGTAGGCTGGAGCCCCCGTTTTAGTCCCTGTACTCACAGAATCCTCTGTCTGTTCCTCTCCAGGGTGGCCAGAAGTGTAGATGCAAGGCTAGGCAGGTGGCAGATGCATTTTGGTGATGTAGATGGCCGGAAATCGCTGTGGATGGCCGAGCTCTGTGGACTAGGCCTCAAGCCGGGGCCTCAATTTGCGTATCCGAGCGGATGTCCGCCGCGATATGAGCCAGAATGTGTGGCCAGCGGTCAGCAGGGCACAGGGTAGTGTTGGCAGAGCTTGTGGGGTGCACAGAAGGGTGGATGATGCAGGATTGTGGCAAGGATGGCTGGAGCTCTTCTCCCAAACGTCCGCCTTCGTTCACATCCGGACACGCCCCCCCGGCAGAGTTCTGTCTAATGTGTTCCGCCAGGGGTTCCATTATTAGGGAAAATATAATGGGGGAAAGTGGGCAACCTTGCCTGGTGCCATTTGATATGGGGAAGTGTGATGACATATAACCTGATGTCCACAAATCATGCAGAGGGGTTAGTGTATAATGTTAGTATTGAGGAGAGGATGCGGCCTGTAAACCCAAATTTCCCAAGTACTGTTCGCATGTAGGACCAATGTATGCGGTCGAAGGCCTTTTCGGCGTCTAGGGATAATAGTACAGATGGTATTTTGTGGTGTTCTGCCCACTGAATCAAGTTTAAAAATCACCTAGTACCGTCTGTGGTTTGCCTGCCGAAGACGAAACCTACCTGATCTGGGTGCACCAGTAGGGGGGTGATTTTAGCAAGTCTATTAGCTATTAATTTCGCGTATATTTTCGTGTCCGTATTCAATAAGGATATGGGCCTAAAATTTTGTGGGGTGTCTGTGGGTTTTCCAGGTTTGGGAATCGTGACTATGATAGACTCTAGGAATTCTGAGGGGCAGTGTCCTGTTTCGGCTATATGGTTTAAGGATTTTGTTAAGAAAGGGGTCAGGAGTGGGGAAAATGTTTTGTAGTAGCAGTTAGCGAAGCCGTCCGGTCCAGGGGATTTGTGGAGTGGTAGGGAATTTATTATATCATTAAGTTCCTGTTCAGTGAAAGGGGACAAGAGATTTTGTAGGTGTTTGGTAGAAAGTGAGGGTAGTTTTATGCTGTTTAGAAATCTGGATATATCCTCTGCTTGAGGGGTTGGCGTTGGGTCGTTATCTCTTAGGTTATACAGGGCCGCATAATAGTTTTTGAATTGTTCCGCAATGTCGGCGGGGTTGATAATTTTCCGATTGTCTTTGGTTGTAAGATATGGAATTTTGGAGTTAATTGCTCTTTTTTTGTAT
This sequence comes from Glandirana rugosa, assembly GCA_018402905.1. NCBI lineage: Eukaryota > Metazoa > Chordata > Amphibia > Anura > Ranidae > Glandirana > Glandirana rugosa. The sequence continues at coordinate 100,825 of BLSH010176819.1, read as the reverse complement.
TGTCTGGCCATGTAAGCTCCTGGTTTGTTGCCTGAGATGTATGAGGTCATTTTGAGGTATTTGATAAAAAAGTCGTAGCTTTGTCGCAGGGTTTGACTTAGTTGGAGGCGGAGGAGATTAATATCCTCAGCCGTTTTGGGGTTATAATTTAACTTGTTTTGGGATTCTAGTGTTTTAATTTGGTCTGTCAGGGACGTTATCCGTAGTGTTTGTTTCTTTTTCTCCTGCGCCGAGAGCTTGATCAGGTGTCCTCTCAGGACCGCTTTGTGTGGGTTCCATAGGAGGACGGGATCAATGTCTTGTGTGTTATTGGTTTCAAAAAATAATTTTATTTCTTTCTCGAGTAGGGGTTTATAGGTATGGTCAGTAAGGAGTGAGGAGTTAACTCTCCAAGGGGAGTTGGATTTGGTGTTGTTTGAGAGCATTATGTCTATAGAGCAGGGAGCATGGTCTGACCATGTAATTACTCCAAATGAGGATTTCGTAACCTTCTGTAAGGTATGTTTGTCTGTGAGGAAGAGATCTATCCTGGAGTATGCCGATGGGCGGGCGAGAAGAAAGTGAAATCCCTTTCGCTGCCGTGTGCACATCGCCATATGTCATAGAGGTCTTCGTTGGCTATGAATGATGCTAAGGCTGATGTTTTGTTACGAAGGGGGTTTGAGGAGTCAATGGGTTTGAGGATTTCATTGAAATCCCCACATATAACAAGGGGGTGTTTTTTATATTCCTGGATCTTCTTTGAGAGTTTTTTATAGAACTTGGGGGAAGGGTTGTTCGAAGCGTATACATTCACTATGGTCAATCTGGAATTGTTATAGATAGCAGAAACTATAAGATATCTGCCATTGGAGTCCGCTTCCATTTTGAGCAGTTGAAATGCGGAGGTATTTTTAACCGCGATCATTACTCCCCTTTTTTTGGAGTTTGTGCTGGCAGTAAATATATGTGGGAATCTAGGATGGGTGCATTTCGGAGGATTACTTTGGTGGAAATGCGTTTCCTGAATGCAGATCACATCGCTTTGTGATGCGAGTGCCTCTTTCCAAAGAAGGGATCGTTTGTAGGGGCTGTTCAGTCCCTTGACGTTAAGTGAGAGAATTTTTAAAGCCATGTGAGGTTATATGGATTGTGAGAATGAGTGTGGCTGTGCACATAGCAGCTTGGGAGATCACTTCTCTCCTGTACATAGATAAAACATTCACATAGAGCAAAAATTAAGATATGCAAGTTAACCATAGTATGTGTAGGTAGGTTGGCACTGCCTCCTATGATGCCTGAGAGGGGTATGGGGAACAGGGGAGAGAGAGAGAAAGAAGAAGAGGTCAGAAGGTAGACAGTAAGGTAAAAGTGTGCGTACTTGGTACGCTTCTCAGTGGAAGGAAAGTAAATGATCCCTGTGTACATCAGGGATATAACTAGGATAGTTAGTATTTGTAGCATAGTGAGACGGGCCGCTAACACGGGGGCCAGTAATTACTAGTGGTTGTAGCGTTCCTTTACCTGACCTGTGCTTTAAAATGTTCATTTGTTTGTTACGTTGCACCAGTCACTTTGTAGGTGGTTCCATTTGGATCGGTTGGAGGTCTCGCCGGTTGGTGATGGGTCAAAGCCCCAGTTTTGGAGCTGTTTTAGCCCTTGTTTCAGTTGGGTGATGGTGGTAGATTTCCCCAGATGTGTCACTATTATTTTAGTGGGGAATCCCCACTTATACATGACATTCTTTTCTTGCAGAGTTTTCGTAATAGGTGCCAATTCTCTTCGTTTTTGGGCTGTATATGTGGAGATGTCTGGGTAGACAGATAGATGGCTGTATGGTTCAGGGAATGGAGAGGCATTCCTGGCTGCCCTTAGGATTTTTTCCTTGGTTGAGAAAAAATGAATGTGGAGCAGGACATCCCTGGATTTGTCTGCTGCAATATGTGACGGCTTGAAGATCCTGGGGGCTCTATCTATAATGAGCTTGTGTGGTGTTAACGTGGGTACCAGGGTGCTGAACAGGGTCTGGAGGTATTGCGGGAGATCCAGGGGGGTGAATGGACTCTGGGACCCCTCTGATTTTAAGGTTGTTCCGTCTGGAACGGTCCTCGAGGTCTGCGAGTTTAGCTTGGACCTTTTGGAGCTCATTGGTTTGGTCTCTGTGAGCATCCACCATTTCATTGTATGCCTGGGTGAATTCCATTAGTTGTCTCTCCACTTTATCTGTGCGATCTCCCAATTCGTCTACTTGTATTTGGATTCTTGAAATAGATCTAGTGATATCCTTTTGTATGCCTTTCTGGAGCATCAGTAATATCTGCTCCAGTGTGTGTTCTGATACAGCATTATCTGTGGCGGGAGCATTTGCAAGGGAGTCAGCCATTCCCTCTGTGTCCTCATCCTCCTCATCACTTCCCCCCTCCCTCTCAGTGTCCTGAGTGTGGATAAGTTTTTTCTTACCGTGTGTTGTGGGGAGGGGAATGGGGACGAGGCTGCTCTTTTATTCCTGTCTTTGCTGCCGATGCTGTCTGGGGTAGAACTGTCCATCTGATCGATCGCCTGGTCTTCTATGACTGAGCGCGGCGGGGAAGCATGTGTTAGTTCGCCGACTCTTCGTTCGGCGCCATCTTGGACTCCATGCGGCCTGGAGCTGCCGAAGAATTCTGTGAGGCGGCGGGGCTCAGGCGGCTTCGTACCCTGTTTGCGAGGCATCTCGGCGGATTGCGGGATCCTTCAGAGCCGATTCTGGCTGTGTGGCTGCGCTGTGGCTGTCGTCAGGTCGGTGATTCTGTCCCGTGTCAGCGGAGCTCTCTCTTCAGGCGGCCATTCAGTAGCACGGCCAGACTCCGCCCCCCGTGTTAAATTGATTTTGTTATATGCACAAGCACTTTTTGTCTTTGTTTGAATGCACAAGCCCTTTATTGTTGGGTATAGGATTATGCAGCACTTTAATATATGAAGATTGAGCATTTTTTGCACATATAGACTAATCATGAGGATTTTGTGAAAAAAGAAGAATAATAGTTTATATTTAATTTTTCATAATTTTTTTCATATTGAATATACATGTGTTGAAATTGGTAGCCCTCCTTTTTGGTATTACGCATAAATATTTCCATCACAAACAGCATGCCTTGTCCAGGACAGGACAGTGCCTAATAAGCATTGACATCAACTTTATTCCTATGTACTCCAATGCTGAGAAATGCCACAGGTGCTGATTAGTACATTACATTCTGCATAGGTGTATAGTTCAAAGTATTGGGAATGTGTAAGCAGGACAAATATGAAACTATGGCCAAGAACTGTTATGTGGAACAGAAATTCTTGTAAGAGGCTAGGTGTTACAAAGACTCTTAAATGTGCCCTTACACTTTAAATCAGGAGCACAGCCATGCCAATCTAATAATTCATGGTTACCTCTGAACACGGATGAACAGATGAGGAGATAATAGACAAACAGGGTGTGCTAGGGTAAGTTTGCATGAGAATACTCTATAGACATTTTATTTCCCCTCCATCCCTCTTCTATCGCTCAACATTGAAATAGTCATCTAACTCAAGAATCTATTGGGGGTGGATGGCAGTCAAGAGAGTAAAGCCTCGTACACACGGGACGACGATCGCACGTACGATTGTGTCGAATCGTATGTTGGCTGTTTTATGTAGCATACTGACGTACACCCAACGGTCGTACAAACAACATGCGGCCGGCCGAACGTAATGACGTGAATGAGCGTATAAAGAGGAAGTGCTGGTATCGTGGCGCCACCCTTTGGGCTCCTTCATCTAATTTCGTGTTAGTTGAAGTTTGGTGTGTGTTGATTTGCGTCTTTCAGATCGTTCTTCAGATCGTTCTTTGGATCGTTATTTGGCTCGTTTCTGGACGCTCGTTCGTCAACGATGTTGCCTTCTTGAGAGAGAAATCTTGCTACTGTTGGCCTAGGAGTTCTGCTTGGACCCGAAACCAACGTAGGAGAAGGAGGTAGAGGAGTTGTTAGACCAAAAATGTGGGCAGCCCAGCCCAATTGCAAGGTTGGTACACTTGAAACATATCCCACAATGTATCTGTTGAACCTGTAGTGACTTTGGGATGCTCAATGAATGCATTTTTTTCTTTTTTTAGAGGAACCGTATTGCCAGGAGCAGCCCCAACATCCCCAGTCCCCGAGGGAACCTGTTGTTTGCCCTTGTAAGTACTGTTCTATTATTGTTTCTTGTGTATTGACATCCCTTTTGGTACATGTGACAGCAGACAGCAGTTAATAACCAACACACCTTTTTTACTTTTTTCTAAAGTATGGGGTCTTAGGTTTTATACTTTAATTATATGTTTGTCATAGCTTTTTCTGTTCTGTCATGTGCAAGTTGTAAATACTCTTTTCTTAATAAATGTTTTTTTGTCCTGTATCTATTTGTAAATTTAAAATTAATAAAAAATTATTTAAAGCAAAAACTGTGTGAATATTCACTACAAACATTGAATCATGTAAACAGCACCTGCACACGATTGGGTATTAAAAGTAAACAGAAATGCTTTTAACATAATTGGATAATTAAAAATAATACTTACTCAATTTTTTTGGAGTAAAGATTCTCAACTGCTTTAGTAAATCAGCCACTATGGTTACTTTCAGACCTTTTTTTATATTGCATGACTGAATTATCCAGCTCCTACAGCTTATTTCTGCTGTGATGTCATTGACCAGGGTCATAGGCTCATTATTAGTAGGGATGGGTGAATGGTTCGGCACGAGCATTAGTCCGGGCCAAACATTTACCTGTTCGGCCTTTCGCCAAACACCCAAATTTGCAGGGTGTTAGCCCCAACAAACACCCTGCAATGCGCTGAGCACTGCACAATGCATTCTGTGCCCTGATTGGGCAAAGCTTTGCCCAATCAGGGTGCAGTGTAAGCTGATTGTTAAGGAACGGGGCCGGAAAGCCAGCCGCGGTGTCCTTAACAACCGATGAGTCATTAGCTGTCAATGAGTTAAAGTGAAACAATGAAAATGAAAAGTTCCTTTAAATATCCTGCCTGGGGGGTCCACTTAGTCTGCCTGTAAATTGGGGCATCTGTATGATGTATAGAACATGCCGCAGCAATAATGACATTTCTAAAGGAAAAAATGTCATTTAAACTTGCTCGTGGCTATAATGTATTGCCGGCTCCCAGCAATACAGATTTTAAAAAATGAAAAAACTGTGTGCCCACCCCCCCAGTTCATACCAGGTCCTTTGGGTCTGGTATGGATTTTAAGGGGAACACCAAAATGTAAAAAAAAAATGGTGCGGGGTCCCCCCAAAATCCATATCAGACCCTTATCCAAGCATGCAGCCTGGCAGGCCAGGATACCAGGCCACATGCCCTCAACATGGGGGGTAGGTGCTTTGGGGCAGGGGGGCTCTGTGCCCCCACCCATAGCACCTTGTCCCGATGTTGATGGGGACTAGGGCCTCTTCCCGACAACCCTGGGCTGTGGTTGTCAGGGTCTGCGGGTGAGAGGCTTATCAGAATCTGGAAGCCCCCTTTAACAAGGGGGCCCCAAGTTCCAACCCCCCGTGTGAATGGTTATCGGGTACATCATACCCCTACCCATTCACCGAAAAAGGGTCAAAAGCAAAAACCACACGGGACAGTTTTTGATGAATCCATTATTAAAAAATAAAACAAAAGTGTCCAGCGATGTACATCCACCGTCAATCACAACGCCTGACGGACCCTAAAAATAGGCTAGGGTTGGGGTCCGTCAGGTGTCGTGATTGACGTTGGATGTAGGCGGGACACTTTTTTATTTTTTAATAAAGGATTTGTCAAAAACTTTCTCTTGTGGTTTTTACTTTTTGACACTTTTTTGGTGAATTGGTAGTGGTACGGTACCCGAAACCCATTCACATGGGGGGGCGGGATCTGGGGGTCTCCTTGTTAAAGGGGGCTTCCAAATTTTGATAAGCCCCCGCCTCACAGCACCCACCCCCATGGTGAGGGCATGTGGCCTGTTATGGTTCAGACCCCCATACCCCTTTCATGGCCAATTACTTGCATATAAGCCTTCAAAATGGACACTTGATTTTGCCTGTTTGGCTCCCATAGAGTTCAATGGGGTTTGTTTTTTGGGATAGAACATTTCCCCTGTTCGGAAGTTCTGCTGTGAACCGAAAAGGGGGGTGTTTGGCCCATCCTTAATTATTAGTGTCAAAATTTGTTAACCTCAAATCCACCAGTTTGAATCAAGTTTAGTTTCTGAAAATGCACTGGGAATTTAGATCTCCTCACTAATCCAAATTAAAATGTTATACTTGTTAAAAGGTCCTTCAATTATGTATGGAAGAATAAATATAGGCTGGATGGCCACACTTCATTGGCCATCCAGCCTTCATTTATTGTTCCATGCTTCATTGCAAACTTCATTGCAAACAATCGCCTTTGTTACTGCAGAGACAGCTGATACCAATGGATTGTTCATTGTCCTAGAGCAGTAGTTTTTCTAACTTAAATTATGTACTTATCAATTTTTGGAGGGGGGCTCCTTTACCAAATTTTTGTCCTATTTGTCTCTTTTCCCTGTCCACCTCTTTTATTGTCTTTATTCACTCCTTTTTTGTTCCAGTCTGTAGCACTTCTGGTGCAAACACATAATACAACGTACTTGCACATGATAATATTTTCAGTTGTCACTGTTATATGGGACAATGGGGATGTAAGTGATTCATACCCTGACTTGATATCCAGCAGCATAGACAGTAAGTTCCTGTTTTTCTCTTCACTAGATAATATGATTAGTGGTCTGATTTTTTTCCCGTTTTCCTATCTATTTTTTTCTGTTAAATCTCACATTCCTGTTTCTTTTTTAATCTGTAATTATAGACATCCATCATGTTTTAAAATGTTTTCTAAAGCATTTGTCTAAAATATACATTTTTATGTGTTTCAGTAATTTATATTATGCACTATTAGATGGTAGAGCCTTATGTAATTCTACTTAGCACCAATATTTATTAGCACTGAGTACTTTACCATATTTAGCTTAATTAATTTATGTATTGTTATTCTCATCTATTTTTTCCCTGGATTAACTATTATGCATCTCTGATAATTGAGTTTGATATTATAAGGGAATCAGTTAAATGATTTATACACTCTGCAGTGGAATTTTAGTTCATTAAAATAGAAGATAATCTGTTATTTATTATTGAAATAACTCTGAGTTAGCAATGATTATTTTTGAACAAACTCAGAGACACGCAAACAAAGGCCAAAAATAAAGTATGTGTAGTTAGACTTTGTTGACAGGTTGCAGGAAAGAAATTTACATGATTCCCCCATCAACAACAGGCATTGCTGACTGGAGAATCAGCAATTGTATTTTCCCGGTGGGGGTAGGGGTGAGGGGGGGGGGCCGCCCCTGCTAGGAGAAGACCATGATTATCGCTAGTGGCTATAGCCACCACTTGCGATAATCGCAAGCGAATCTGGCAGGCTGGTTGTGCCCAAGTTGATAGATCAATCAACTTGGTACATTCAGCCTGTCCACTAATGGTCTGAATCTTGGCCGGTGCTGCTGAACCGGCTAAAATTTATACAGACAGGGACAGACGAACACCGGGACTGGAAACCGATCCGGTGAATGAACCGATCCCACCACCTAACCCCAGAACGACTGGGGTTTGTTTTGTGGTGTTCGGCGGTGACGAAGGTCTTCGGTTTATAACTCGTTCGTTTTGTACACTAACCCATAAGAAACGTTTCACTTAAAAGTGTTGTGAGTGATTCCGGCCGGTATGTACCAAATTTAAAATCGGCCAAGTCGTCGTGGCCGGTTCTAAGTCTGGTAATCACCTGTCCGACTTACATGGTTCAACTAACTAGATAGTTGAACCCGTGTTGGTCGGACGGTCTAA
>BLSH010176819.1:63721-73936 GCA_018402905.1 Glandirana rugosa | reverse complement strand
CTCAGAGCAACAGCACAGACAGCAGTAGTAAAGTAATCTATCTCAGGATGCAGGATCAGGTCTTAAAATGTCTCAAATCTGTCCCTCACGCAGTCAGCTACCTTTCCCTACACTAACCCAAGGAGCATGTGACTGCAGCACTGTGACTCCAGCTTATAAAGAGGCTGGGTCACATGATGCACCGGCCAATCACAGCCATGCCATTAGTAGGCATGGCTGTGATGGCTTCTAAGGGCAAACCAGTGAAACACTTGTTGATTGGCTGCCCTGCAGCTTCTCAACACGTGGAGTAAAATAGCAGAACCCCGGACCGAACCCGAACGATTTTTGAAATGTCCGGGTCCGGGTCCGTGCCACGGACACCAGAAAGTTCGGTACGGACCCGAACGTTACAGTCCGGGTTCGCTCAACACTACCTATCGTGCCTAAAACCACGTCGTACCTACAAGATGGAAAATAATTAATCACCCAGCTGAGGGATTTATAGGTACAAGAAGGAGGCCTCTTGGTCACCATAGATGTTGAGTCATTGTACACAAACATAATACAGAAAGGCAGCCTCCAAAGTGTGGAATGGGCCTTCCATAGGTATACAGAACTCAAACAGGAACAAATTAAGTTTCTATTACAGGGCCTCAACCTAGCAATAATGAATAATAGTTATTTTTGGCATGATGGTGAATTTTATGCTCAGACGTAGGGAGTTGCGATGGGGGCCAAATATGCCCTCAGCGTAGCTAACTTGTTTATGAGCAAGTGGGAGGAGGAGGAAATTTTTAGCCGAAACATACCTAATTTAATATTTTTTAAATGATATATTGATGATATCATTCTGATATGGAGAGGCAAGGAAATCCAATTAAATTTTTTTTAGATGAAATGAATCGGAACAAATATGGTATAACATTCACAGGAGATTGGAATAAGAACATGGTAAACTATCTGGATTTACACATTTTCAAATACGAGGGTCAACTACACACAAAGACCTTTTTTAAAAAACGGACCGGAATGGGTATATTCCAACAAAAAGCTGCCATCACCCCAACTGGATTAATAACATGCCAAAAGGGCAACAAATGAGAATCCGAAGGAACTGCAGTCTAATTATAGACTTCGAAGAACAAGCAAATATACTCATTGAGAGATTAGTTGATGAGGGTTACAAAAGAAGTGAGATGGTGAAACTTAAGGAACAAATTAAAAATATGGACAGAGCATCACTTTTCGCAAAAGAATCAAAGAGAACACAAAATATGGCTGAGTTTGCCTTTCTCACTGGTTTTAACTGACAGCATAAGCAGTTGGAGGGTGTCATCAAAAAACAATGGTCCATCTTGAGGTTGGATAAAGTATTGAAAAAATTGTTGCCCTCTCAACCAAAATTTATTTACAGGAGAGCACCTAGTTTGAGAACCAAACTGGTGCATAATGTAACCAATCCACCAAAAAAAGTAAGCTTGTTTCCGGAAATAAAAGGTTTTTTTCAGATGCCAAAAGTGCCTACCCTGCAGAAAGAGCAAACCTCTACCTAGGGAGAAAGAAGTCTTCTCCTCCACTTCTACAGGCAGACAATACAAAATTAACCAGCTGATCACCTGCAAGAGCACACATGTAACGTATGTGATTGAGTATATCAGTATGTGGACAGGACCACAAGACCCCTATGCCTACGCATTAGAGAGCATATTAATAACATAAAAAAGGGGTACCCCAAACACAGTCTCTCTAGGCACTTCAAGGAAGCACACAACAAAAATCCTGCCGTCATGTCATTCTATGGGATTGATCATGTAAAAGAATATTGGTGGGGAGGTAATAGGAAAACAAAGATTTCACAGAACGAAACAAAATGGATCTATATTTTAATTTATTTAGAACCGGATGGACTCAACATCGACATTGACTTGAATTGTTTTACCACAAATGACTAAAGTTTCTCCTCCATTCAGCTTTATTCTAGTACCTGCCCTTTTTAGCTTTTTTAATATTTAATTACATCTCCTCATCCATTCACTTTTTTTTCTTGTATAGTTACCAAATGCGCCCCCCCCCCCTTTGTGTTTCAGTCCATCATTGGACAAATCTTTCTTCAAAAAATGTTTTATTTTTTCTGGATTTTTAAAAAATACATCCCTCATCAATTCACATGTTTCTTGCATAGGCTATTTCGGGTTTCTACCTTTGGGGGATATCATTTCAACCATTTTTCTATCTGTTTGGAACAAAATTTATGGCAATATGGGACTATTTATGTCTTACTCCCCTTTTTCCATTCACCAAATTTCTTGCACTGATTATTTAATAGTTTTTTAATACGTTCTTGAGTTGGGTTTCATCAGAATTACATTCCCAGATCTCAAATACACCTTTTCTGGACATATCATTCTATCCATCTAGCCATTAATGCATTTGCATATTGGGTTCAACTATAACGTTTTCACAGACTGACTCTCCCAAGCACTTGCACTTGTTGCTTATCCACTTGCATCTCCATCTGTCCCTTTGTTTATTTCTCCCCCTCCTTTCAGTCTTTTAATCTTTTGTAAAAATATATTTTTACACATTTTTTCAAACACATTCTTGAATATATTCATTTTTAAAGTGTTCCTTTTATACATGTGGTTTTTATGCATATTGAATAAATTTGTTACATAAATATTGTTAATTTGGTGAGAAGTATGATGACTATACTAGTGGAGCATTAAGATGGCAGCTCCTGTTCACATGATCACGGGTTGCCTGGTTACCAGCAGAGTATAAATGGCCGATGAGTGCACTACGATGGCGCCGCCTCGGTGACGTCTCTATGACGAAATGCGTAAGATGGAGCCAGAGAGCGTCCTACGTACTTCCGGTTTCACTTGAAGGAATTACCATAATCTCTGAGTCTGAGCGTCAGACTTCTCAATTTGCATAGTAAGCGCCTACTACTTCATGTCTCTTTTACATGATATCCTACACATTGGAGTTTCCCTTTTCCATGTGATCCGTCAATACCCACTGGACTGTGCCGCTTTGTCCGGGATCCGAGCCATCCTCATCCTCGGGACAACCGCAACAGAAGGGTTGGTGAGTGAAGTTTGGGAGGGGAGCATGCACCTACCAATATCCATTTGCTCCACCTTCCCCTCACCCCCTCCACAGACGAACAGCCTTTTCCCAAACTTTTGCACTCCTTTTCTGTGTATGAAAATACCACTCCTAAAGAAAGGCTTGAATTTTTGCCCATCCAGTAAACCCAACATATTTGAGTTATTTGTAGACCTACAGAGCTACATAAGAAAACTAACCCTCCAAAGATATCATGCATCCAGAAAACAAAAACAACTGAAGAACGCTGAAAAAACAATTCCAGTGCTATTGGATCACCTTCCGTCTGCAGAAGATTTACTTTCCAAATGCATCACTGCAGATTTTAGAGCCAAATCCAGAGCCAATCCAGTACAATATAAAGGCAATTTCATTTCCACATTCCAGTCCCTAGTGACAACTGATTTCAACAACCTAGCAAGCAACTGGGGCCAATCAAAAGTCAAAAGCAATCAAAAGTCTGAAAGAAAATGACCAGATTGTCATCAAAAGTGCAGATAAAGAGGGAGGGATAATCATTCAAGAAGCAAAAAGAATCTTGGGCAATGAAGAATACTATATGCCACTCACAGAAGACCCCACCAAAATATTTACAACAGAATATCAACACTTTATCCGAAGGGCACATACCGAAAGTCTCTTGACAAAAAATGAGAAGGAATTTCAAACTATAGACAATACGAACATTCCCTTTTTCTATCACCTCCCCAAGATCCACAAGTCCTTGACCAATCCTCCTGGGAGAACCATCATATCAGGAATCAACTCCCTCACATCCAACCTTTCCCAGTTTATAGATCACCATTTGCAGAAATTTGTGAAAAAGGCTACCATCATACCTTAGCGATACAACAGATCTTCTTTCCCACCTCAAGGACTACACCTGGACCCCCGACTCACATCGGCTCACTCTAGACGTGGCCTCACTTTATTCTAACATCCCCCATTCCAATGGGATCAAGGCCACCAGATAATACCAGTTCTCGGATCCACTGATGCCCAAACAACAAGCCTCCTTCCTCCTGGATGCCATCCATTTCATCCTTACTCACAATTACTTTACCCATCTAGATGACTTCTACCTTCAAACCAAGGGGACAGCAATGGCAACCAGGTTTGAACCCAGCTATGCAAACCTGTATATGGGCCAGTTCGAACAAGAACACATCCTGTCACAAAATCCATACACTCACCATATCCATTTCTTCAAAAGGTATATAGACGATCTAATATTAATCTGGAATGGCGACCCAGAGAAGATTCCAGACTTTGTCAATTAACTCAACCAGAAGGAATAGGGCCTTACCTTCACCTACCAAACACATCCATTCACCATTGACTATCTCGATATCTCCATCAATGGAAATCCAGAAGGTACATTCACTACCACCATTTTTTTCAAAAAAGTAGATAGCAACAGCTACCTAGATTTCAAAAGTTGTCACCACAAACCATGGCTGAAGAATATACCCTTCGGCCAATTTAAAAGGCTCAGAAGAAATTGAATGACTGACAAAGATTTCCTTGATCAGTCACAAATCTTTAAAGCAAGGTTTAACGCCAAAGGATACCCTCAGAAGTTGATCAAAGGAGCATATAACAGAGCTATAAACATGTCACAAGATGAGTGTTTGAAACCATCCTCTTCGAAAGACATGGGAAATTTACCTATGCAAGGCAATTTCATTCCGAAATATAACACTGATCATAACCAGATCAGGAGAATCCTTACAAAGCATTGGCACATTTTACAGTCAGACCCACTTGTCCAACCCACCTTGCCCCCACAAGCCAGACTCATCTTTCGGAGAGCCAAAACCATCAGGAATCATTTGGCTCCCAGCAGACTACCATCAAGCCAACCCGATTCAGTGCCCCCGAAAGATGCAGGTTGCTTTAGATGCAAAAGTTCCAGGTGCCAATCGTGCTCCATACTAACCAATGGGAACAAGACGTTCCAATCCAATAGTTATACGAGAACCTGGCCAATCACTTCTCACCTGGACTGTTCCTCCCACTATATAATTTACATATTGACCTGCCCCTATGACCTCCAATACGTTGGAAGAACGGTCCAGACTTTTCGACAAAGTTTCAATAAACATAGGTTTAACATCAATAATGGATTTCGGGAACACAGCGTGTCTCGTCACTTTTCCCTGCATCACGATTGCAACCCAGAGCTGATTACGGCAACAATTATTGAACAGGTTCCAGAATCCATTAACTACAATTGGTACACCAGATTATGTCAGAGAGAATCATACTTGATTTACCAGCTAAACACTCTAAATCTGAATGGACTCAATGAGACAATAGAATCCTATTAGGATCTAATACAAGCAAGATCAAATCGGACCTGTGATGTGGACCTATGGTTCATATATTTTTACAGATAAGATACCATTTTGATGATTTTTTAATGTTTTAATGTTTTTCACTTTTTATTTTATTTTTTATCTCTCGAGAAAGATGCACAAGTACCCAGTTTATCCTATTGTTCTTCACATAGGACCCTTATGCAAATGCATGCATCTGCGCTCCCCTCCCCAAACGTTCCCACCCTCAACTCTGCCCACACCACCTAGTAGGTCCAGTCCCCATTCATTCACATTCTCTAACACTCCCTTATCCCCTTTTCATCGTCATCAAAATCTTCACTTAAGGTAGAGTAGCAGCAAACCATCACCGGGTACTTATCCCTCCCCGAGGCCTCCAAGGGGAGACACCCTCCTTTTGCCACACTAAACACCATCACCAATTGGTGTTTATTCATCCCATTCCCCAGTGTCATCCAACCCCCACCCACTAAGTAAAGGAATTTATAAGTAAAAATAGAGACTTTTTCTCTCCCCTACTCGGACTGACCACAGTAATACAAGATGACATAGTTACAGAACCAGGAGTCCTCGTAAATGTAAAACCCGACCGGATACCTGAGGCTAGATGGGAGGTGGTGGCGAAGGAAATAAAAAACATGTTGGAGTTGGACGTGATAGGGGAGTCCCATAGTGCCTGGTTGAGCCCCATAGTGCTGGTCCCAAAGCCCGATGGCACTATCAGGTTCTGTAACGATTTCAGGACGCTGAATGATGTGTCTAAGTTTGAGGCATACCCAATGCGGGTTGACGAACTTGTGGACAGGTTGGGAGGTGGAACATAACAACGCTAGACCTACAGTGGGGATCGATAGTTTTGGCATCCCAGGTAAATATTTGTATTAATGTGCATAAAGAAGCCAAGGAATGATGGAAAAATCTCCAAAAGGCATCAAATTACAGATTAGACATTCTTATAATATGTCAACAAAAGTTAGATTTTATTTCCATCATTTACACTTTCATAATAACAGAAAACAAAAAAATGGCATCTGCAAAAGTTTGGGCACCCTGCAGAGTTAATATCTTGTACTGCCCCCTTTGGCAAGTATTACAGCTTGTAAATGCTTTTTGTAGCCAGCCAAGTGTCTAGCCTATCCACCCACACTGTTGCCCCATCCACCTGTCATGCTCAAATGTATGGCACCAATGCAGCCATACTTCGGGATGCCCGCACAGCTGATCTCAGCAACACCAGGTCAGTTCTCCTCTCCCCCCTCCCCCCTTCCTTCCCTCCACCACCTCTGAGGCTCACTTTGTCCCTGGACTCCCGCATCAATAGGAGTCCCCCTGCTCAGTGCACGACAAGGGCACTATCTGGTATCACAGACATGCGAAATCTCACGCCGCTCCCGATCCATTCAGATCATCAGCGCAGCTCCAGCTCAATGCACTCTGCTGCTGCATTCCTCCACCAGATTCCCATCCCCACCCCAACTCCCCTCCCTGACCGGCTTCCCGATCTGGGAATCCTCCCGACAGCTGTCCACTCCATCTAGGACAGGAACCCCTGGCTGTGGCAGTCCGCCCCGGCAGCACCAGAATTCGGCGGTCTGCTTCCACTGCACAGAGCCACTCATTCCCTCCTTTTGGAGGGATGGAGTGGAGTTTTTGGAGCCCTTGGACCTGGAAGCCCTCCCTGCCATTTTCAACTAGCTCACAGAGCCATCCCTCCCATGGATCAGGGGATCCTTCCTGCCCACACAACAACCCCCCCCCCCCTTCAACTACCCATCTGATCCTTTCCCAAGTCCCCTAGGATCCTTCCTTCTTTACAGATATAATCATCACAACAGACAAGGAACCTCTGAAAGATCCTACAATCAGGCATCAGCAGGTTAGTAACGAGTTAACCACTGGCACTACCAAATGTGCATCTCCTCAAAAAAAACGAGATCTGCCTGTAGATGACACTCTGATACATCTCTTTGAAAATTCGAACAAATTACTATGGAAATATTTAATTCCAGAGAGGATGTTATACAGTTAGTATATAATTATATATATATATAAATATATATATATAAAATTAAAGGTGTTTATTTTTTTTTAATATCACACATTTTTTAAAAATATTATATATGTATATATATATTTTTAACGTTTTAAAACCAGCCCACCAGGCTTTTGAGAATAGAAATATAATTTTGGCACGTCAGCACCATTCTAAGCATTGTTATAGTACGCTCATTCTCTGCCTCTCTTTGGTTTAAATAGGCAATACCACTTTCCCTTAGCTTACACGTTTCCTTCAATTCATTCATTTTCTGTTCCAATATACACTTCTTATTAATCCACTGAATTTCTTGTGCTGAGCAATGTCCATCATTCTCACTAGCATGCATACCACATTTGCCATTTTCACTTCTTTGGCTTTTTTACATGAGGATTTTATTTTTAAATTCTCATTCTGAATCTCAATTCTGAATCTTGTTTCAATAAATCATTAAATTGGTGAGTCAATGCATTTTCTGTACAGTCAATCAGGTCTCAAACTTTATTACACCATGTGGCTTACATTCCAGCTGTTACTTACCTGCCCGGGGGCAGGAGTCCCAGTTGAAGGTTGATGTGCACTGGTCAACTCCATAAAACTTGTTGAATGGCATTCCAGGTTACTCACAGCAGTGTGAAGGCTAGATATGATTAGCTTTCATAGCTTTTGCATTATGGAAAAACAATGCTGCCCTCCAACAGTTACTATTTACTATGTTTTATTAACAGTGCCACCAGTGCGTAAACTCAATCCTGACAGATTCCCCCCTAAGGAGCGGCCTCCGGACTCTCCATAGGGCCCCACCACCAGGGTGTGCAAGCCGACTGAGTACCCCACTGCCAGGGTCTGAAGGCTTAGTGTGAACCCCGCCGCCGGGGTCCCAAAACTGGCTGGATTTTCTGTTAGTCAGATCTCTAAGGAGGCACAACACTGAAGGCTTGTTCTTACAAGCAGCCTGTGTCCCAATGCTGGGACCCTGAAAGCTACCTGAACGCTTAATGCCAGAGTCCCTGGTTCATGCAGGCACCCTGATGCCTGGACCTCCTATCTCTGTTTCTAGAGACTGCTCTGTGTTTTACTAGCCCCTCAGGTCTACCCAGAGCATAGGTTATCCCACTCAGGTCCTCAAATGTGCTAGGGATCGCAGAGATGACCCCTGGGTCAGGACAAGGTTCTTTTGGAACTATACACTTTCCCATAGGACCTCTACTACTGGGGCTGTAACAGCAGAGATAGTTCTCATGTTCAGCGCAGATATCAGGACCTCTTGGCCTTGCCATAACAGGATTAGCTAGCTGCAAAAAGAACTTAGAGCGGATAGCAGGAGGGATCTTAACCCACACAGAAAACCCATTTAAGCCATATGACATCGGAGCTGCAGAAGCCTCAGACCCCTCAGCATGCGGGAGTTTAACCCAGTCAACAGAGTCCAACTTGACAGCAAGTAGTGAATCAGAATAGTCCAGAGGGGCGGCAGCCCGGGAATCAGCATAGTCCAGTGAGGTGGCAGCCTGGGAATCAGCATAGTTCAGTTGTGCAACAGCCGAGGAATCAGCATAGTCCAGAGGGGCAACAGCCCGGGAATCAGCATAGTCCAACTGGGTGGCAGGCTGCAGATCATCTGTGGCAGGCTTGACCACAGGTGGCAACATGGAGGCATGTACACCCTTGGCAGGCAGGAACATGGAGGAGGCATGGACACCATCAGCAGGCGGAAAACATGAGGGAGGCATGGACACCACCAGCAGGCGGCAACATGGAGGAGGCATGGACACCATCGGCAGGCGGCAACATGGAGGAGACATGCACACCATCAGCAAGCGGCAACATGGAGGAGACAGGGACACCATCAGCAAGCGGCAACATGGAGGAGGCATGGACACCACCAGCAGGTGGCAACATGGAGGAGGCATGGACACAATCAGCAGGTGGCAACATGGAGGAGGACCGGACACCATCAGCGGGTGACAGCAACATGGAGGTGTTCTGGATATCACCGGCAGCAGGCAGCAGCATGGAGGAGGAATGGATCTCATTGGCAGTAGCATTGAGGGGGAATGGATCTCATCGGCAACAGTCAGCAGAATGGAGGAGGTCTGTATCGCATCGGCAGCAGTCAGCAGCATGGAGGAGGAATGGATCTCATCGGCAACAGTCAGCAGAATGGAGGAGGTCTGTATCACATCGGCAGCAGTCAGCAGCATGGAGGAGGAATGGATCTCATCGGCAGCAGGCAGCAGCATGGAGGAGGAAAGGATCTCATCGGCAACAGTCAGCAGCATGGAGGAGGTCTGGATCTCATCAGCAGCAGGCAGCAGCATGGGGGAGGAATGGATTTCATCGGCAACAGTCAGCAGCATGGAGGAGGTCTGGATTGCATCAGCAGCAGTCAGCAGCATGGAGGAGGAATGGATCTCATTGGCAGCAGGCAGCAGCATGGAGGAGGAATGGATCTCATCGGCAGCTGGCAGAAGCATGGAGGAGGAATGGAATTAATCGGCAACAATCAGCAGCATGAAGGAGGTCTGGATCTCATCGGCAGCTGGAAGCAGCATGGAGGAGGAATGGATCTCATCGGCAGCAGTCAGCAGCATGGAGGAGGAATAGATCCCCACAGGTGGGGGCAGTTTGCAGCCAGTGACACAGGAGGGGCAGTTTGCAGCCAGTGACACAGGAGGGGCAGTTTGCAGCCAGTGACACAGGAGGGGCAGTTTGCAGCCAGTACACAGTGACCGACGTTTGACGGGG
>BLSH010176819.1:4108-23124 GCA_018402905.1 Glandirana rugosa | reverse complement strand
GATGATTGAGAAGAGGGTCATTTTCATACCCCTCCTTTAGGAGACTCACAAATGTCTTGAAACCCGTGGCCCCTATGAAGTTCTTTTGTAGCAGGATAGTACATTCAGAGTTCCCTTCCTGGTATGGTTCAGTCAACATCCTTGATAATGCATCGGCCTTACCATACCTTGATCCAGGTCGATACAAGATAATAAAATTAAACCAGGAAAAGAACAGTGACCAACGTGCATATCTAGAAGACATCCTCTTGGCAAAACGAATGAATTCTAGATTTTTATGACCAGTAAGAACAGTTACTTGATGCTTAGCCCCTTCCAGCAGATGCCTCCATTCAGAAAAGGCTTCCTTAATTGCCAGTAACTCCTTATTCCCAATGTCATAATTTCAGCTGTTGGGATCATCAAAAACCTGATTCATGGTGGCCTCAATAGTCTGGAAATGGACACACATGGAGCAGGACATGCTATCAGGCAGCTCCTCAACTCCCGCACACCATCTGGAGGAATCCTTGCTCCAGATGAATGGGTGAGAACATCATACACACTAATCCATCTCCCTGTCCCTCTGGCTACGTCCCACACTGTTTATTGTGTGGATCGGGGGTGGACACCCGCGCCGGCCAAAATTTAGGCCGTGGCTTTGTGTGGCCTACCGATCTGGACCAGACGGAGGCCGGAGCGAAGCTCCCACTCCCCATCCAGCCACCATCTACCCTGCTACCGGCCCCTGGGGGCCCCCATGACACATTAGCCTATCCTTTAGGCTGGTCCGGAGCCATACCCAGCAATCTAGACTGGGGCTCGAGCTGCAGCCTACTAAAATCTGGCACGGCTGCCATTTTGGATGAACGTGGCCCCTTTTATAAAGCACCCAGGGCCTTAGAAAGCAGGGACAAACATTGCTGAACTCTGGCTATCCCCAGGAGGAATACACATCATTTTAAGGAGCACAATCACCCAGCATACCTCTCTGGAGGGTCCCTACGGCCTATCATAGGCTGTCTTTTCACCAGACCCAGCTTTATGCCTCAGCCTGGTACAGCCCTGCATAGAGAGTGAGTCCCAAGCTGCCAAAGTCACTGGACTCCCCTGACTCTGCCTTAAAAGATTCAAAGCTTCCGGTTCCGGCGCCGCATGGAGAGGAGCTAGGAAGCAAGAGCTCCCTCCGCGCTCCTCCAGAAGCCTGCCTTCAAGCCAGCCAGACCAGAGGTAACCCACCCGTTCCAGCCCTAACTAACTGGGAACAAGGGGGGACAATAATGGACCCCTATCTCGAGCTTTCGGCAGCCCGCTCGTCACAACAGCCGATGGTGCCAGAGGGAGACAGCACGTCACAGCCAATATGGCGGCCGCGCCTCCTCCACAACATGCCACGGAGATCCTTCTCCCAGCCCTTACTTCCCAAACGGAACCTCTAGGGTGCTCTGCGGACATTCCACTTGACCCTGCCTCCCCTGCTGGGATAGCACAAACAGTGGTGACCCTCCTCACCCCCTTAGTCACAGAAGTGGTGGACAAAGCCGTCTTCAAAGGCCTAGACCAGCTTCACAGAGAGCTGCAGCTACAATCGGCCAGACTGGAGCATGCAGAGGAACGGATTACAACAGTAGAGGATGACACGGCAGCCCTAACGGCAACTATAGCCAGGCTCGCTACACAATACAGAGACCTACAAGACAAAGTGGATGATCTCGAAAACAGGTGAAGAAGGAACAATTTGCGCATAATAGGGCTCTCTGCCCTAGCCACGATTTGCGCCTCTACCATTCCGGAACAACTAGGCCTTCGCACACCTTGTACAGTTGAAAGTTGAAAGGGTGCACAGACTGGACCAGCCCTCAAACTCACGCTCCAGACCCAGGCCTGTAATTGTGCGCTACCTGAAATTACACAGATAAACAGGCCATCCTTCAGTCATTCCGCAGAATCCACAAGCTCAATGTGGAGGAAAGCCCCCTATTGATCTTTGCAGACTACTCACTAGAAGTTATGCGGAAACTCTATCTGCTCCAGACTACACAGTCACCACATCAAATTCAGCCTGGCCTACCCAGCTATCCTCCATATCCAAACGACATCGGAGGAGCATATGTCCTTCTCCTCCCCCTTGGACGCAGAGAGCTATTTTAACAACTCTCAGCCGACCTATATGGAACAAGAGACTCCCTCCACCTCGGACGAATCCTCCCCACCCAGAAAATCTGCCCTTTTCTTTCACAACCCGCCAAGCCCTCGAAAGCCGCCCCACAAGCGGGTCCGTTTTGGGCCCCTCAACGACCGCAAAGTGACAAGCTAAACTTTGAAAAGCCACCTTCACCACCATTTCCAAAGTCTCTCTCCTACATCAACAGACTTTCTTCACTTGTTGGGACTCAGGGAACAATCCGCCTCAGTCGCTTAAATGGACATAAGAAAGGATGTCAGTAACTATAGCCCCTTTAGCATACACTTAATACATTACATTAAGAGCAGTTTGTTTGTTTTACTACAGCAACGCTGAACTTGCTTTGTGATATATTTTAGGAATGACCAGGCCTCCCAGTCATTCCCTGGGCAATGACCAGGTCACTCTCCACACCATGTGCAATCCACTGTTCCCCTGGTACCCCCTTTGTTCCCTTCCCTCTCCCACCCCCCTATCCTCACCCTTACCTCCTCCCTCCCCCCCCCTCCTTATCCCCCCCTCCCGTCCTCGGTATGGCCTAAGCCTTGGCATCTGGGGGAGCTACCCTTTGGCGGGAGCACCAAGAGTTGGAGCTCCATGGGGAAAAAGGTGAAGTCCCTGACGATCGTTTGGGAGATGGTGCTCCCTTTAAGTTATGTTTCTGCATTGTTATTCTGGTTATATTTCTCTGTTACTGTATTTTTATGTCTCTCAGGAACCTTTCTATGTTTTAAGGCTGATCCCAGTCCTGGGAGAGCCATCGCGAGAATGGCCTGCTCCCCGAGCAAGACTCCCTTCTACCAATCAAAGTTCCAGCCATGGCTCCCCCCGAGACCAGGAATCACCTAAAGGTAATTTCTTGGAATGTTAAGGGGCTGCGGTCCCCTCACAAACACATGCAAATACTGCGACACCTTAAAAGGTTGAAATCTGATATTGCTTTATTACAGGAAACACATTTAGGTGCCGACGATGTGTCCAGGCTCCACAGGCTCTGGGTTGGTACAATCTATGGCTCCCCGCCTCTGGGACGCAGGGCAGGGATAGCCATACTGATTAACAAAAACCTCCCCCATAGGATTTGGTCGGTGAAAACTGACTCCAAGGGCCGCAGAATCACTGTACACATATCCTTTGCCGACCGCGATGTCGCGGTCTCCAATGTCTATGCTGTCAATTCCCCAGGCCACACTTTCTTCCAGGAACTTATATCCAGGCTCTCCAAATCCTGGAGACCCTCCACCTGTTAGGAGGGGACTTCAACTCGGTTATGCACTCCACAGAGGACCGCACGCCGAACCTCCCCGCCCACTAGCCGCCACCCCCACGACCCTGGCCCAGTCCATGGAAACCCTCCAAATGGTTGACACTTGGCGCTTCACTCACCCCACCGACAGAGACTTTACATATTTCTCAGCCCATCACAATTCCCTCTCTCGCATAGACTACCTTTTTTGCTCCCAGAATCTGCTCCCACTAATCTCTTTACCCTCTATCGAGAACATGGCCATATCAGATCACTCCCTAATAAGTGTGCAGATCTCAGGACTTACGACGCCCCGCCTGGTTAACGCATGGCGCTTCCCCTCGTTCCTGGCCAATAATGAGGATCTTAAAATCACCCTCCAAGCGGCCTGGGCTGAGTACTGTGAAACTAATAAAGACCACCTCTCCTCTCCTAATCTTTTTTGGGAAGCAGGGAAGGCTTTCCTTAGGGGTCGAATTATTTCGTACGTCCCTCAACAAAAAGATTGCTAGCAACTATCGAAAGGCCAGCGGTGCACTTCGCATAGCCCATAGAGACCTGGCTACCTTGCGCAATCCTACCACCATAGAAGCGTGGCAACAAGCCAAACACGCGTTCGACCTCTGGACAGCAGGAAACCATCCATCAATCCCACTCCACCCTCCTTTTTCATTGGCATGGCAATAAGGCGGGCAGGCTCTTGGCAAGACTATGCTCTGGACGCCATCAGCCGACGCATATAAGAGCACTCAAGAACTCTAGTGGGAACGTCATTAAAAACGCCATCTGAGATTAGTGCCCTTCTCACCAACTTTTACACCACGCTCTACTCTGAAGACCCTATTGATAAAACAGAGGCCTCAAAATTTCTAGCAAGCGCAAAACTACCCAATCTCTCCCAAGAACAAGTTGAAACCCTTAATGCCCCTATCACACTTGCGGGTGTACAGGCAACCATCAAAACACTTAGCCTAGGGAAAGCTCCAGGCCGCGACGGGCTTTTGGCGGAATTTTACAAACTGCTGATTTTATCCCGGACACATTAACGCTAGTATACAGTTCGGTATGGGCGGACGGCAGTTACCCCCCCCCACAAACATCAAACTCATAGCTAAAAAAGGTAAAGACCCCCTCCTTCCCGGCTCCTATAGGCCCATCTCCCTCATAAATGTCGACGCCAAAATCCTATCCAAGATAATCGCGACCAGCCTTGCCCACATTCTCCCATCTATCCTTCATCCCGCACAATGCAGATTTGTTTCAGGTCGTTCTGCCAAGCTTAATATACGTAAGGTTCTCATAGCTTTAGAATACGCCAAAAGGCACCCGAGCCAGGACAGCGCAATTATTTCCCTAGATGCCGAAAAGGCCTTTGACAACATTAGCTTTACATGATTATTTATGGTCATGGAAGCATTAGGCATGTCAGGGCCCTTTTCAAACTTCATAAGGAAAATGTACACGTCCCCTTCAGTGCGTCTTGTTACCCCTAACTTCATGTCCTCAGACTTCCCACTGACTAAAGGCACTCGCCAGGGTTGCCCTCTCTCCCCCTTGCTCTTTAATAGTGTTGAGCGAACCCGGACTGTAACGTTCGGGTCCGTACCAAACTTTGGGGTGTCCGGGACCCGGACCCGAACATTTCAAAAAACGTTCGGGTTCGGGTTCTGGGTTCTGGTAGTTGATCACGCATGTTGAATAGCTGCAGGGCAGCCAATCAACAAGCGTTTCACTGGTTTGCCCTTAGAAGCCATCATAGCCCTGCCTACTAATGACATGGCTGTGATTTGCCAGTGCATCATGTGACCCAGCTTCTATATAAGCTGGAGTCACTTGATGCTGCAGTCACATGCTCTCTGAGACTCTGACTAGTATAGGGAGAGGAAGCTGCCAGCGTTTTTGTGAGGGACAGATTGCAGACATTTTAACATCTGATCCTGCATCCTGAGATTACTAATTTACTACTACTGTTGCTCTGAGGGGCAGATTGCAGAAATTTGAGAATCGAGATTTCACATACTGCTGCTTTGAGTGACAGATTACAGATCAAATCCTGCATAACACAACGATCGCTACGGTCGTACACAACGATCAGATTGTGGGAGTAATTTGAGATTTCACATACTGCTGCTTTGAGTGACAGATTGCAGATCAAACCCTGTCTGACACAATGATCATTACGATCGTACACAACGATCAGATTGTGGGATCGTACACAATGATCAGATTGTAGGAGTAATTTGAGATTTCACATACTGCTGCTTTGAGTGACAGATTGCAGATCAAACCCTGCATTACACAACGACTGCACTAGGTAGAGGCTTCTGCTTAGAGGGTGAGATTATTGTTAAAAAAATCATTGCCTACTCCTATAGGGCCAGGTTCCAGCTGTTGCTGTAAGTGACACATTATTGTTCAAAAATCATCTACTAGTTCTACAGGGAGAGCTTCCAGCTGTTGCTTAGAGGGACAGATTATTGTTCAAAAATCATTGCCTACTCCTATAGGGCCTGGTTCCAGCTGTTGCTATAAGTGACAGATTATTTATTGTTCAAAAATCATCTCCTAGTTCTAAAGGGAGAGCTACCAGCTGTTGCTGTAAGTGACACATTATTGTTCAAAAATCATCTCCTAGTTCTAAAGGGAGAGGTTCCAGCTGTTGGTGTGAGCGGTGCATTTCTAGCACCAAACTAAAAAGCCCGGCTACGTTGGTGTTTTCAAAAAAAAAAGTATTAATTGGTATTAATAAATACTTACATAGGGCTACATAGTACATTTGCGGGCACAAAGTGGAGAGCAAATAAGGGACATGGTCATGGTGCTGCTGGTGATGCTGGTGTTGGTGGTGTTGGTGAACCTCCTGTTGGAAGGAGAGGATGTGGTCGAGGTGTGCCAGCTAAACGCACAAGGGAAACCCCTTCCTCAGGTAGCCAACAGAACCTTCACCGGTATATGGTAGGCCAGAATGCCCCTTAAGGATTGATGAGGCCAGAACAAGTACAGGCGATAGTAGATTGGGTGGCTGACAATGCCTCCAGTTCCTTCACATTGTCTCCCTCCCGGTCCCTTGATGAAAGCTCAGAGTTGGCACCTGAACCCCATGGCCATCTGTCTTTCACCTCAGCCCCTTGTTAATTAGCCAAGCAGTCTGAGCCCCAAGTCCTGCAAGAGACTCTTATGATTTTTGATGACTCTCCTGGTGTGCTTTCTGTGGGCCATCCATATAGCGCTGCCCCAGAAGTGGAAGACATTGAGTGCACCGATGCCCAACCACTTCTGTTGCAGGATGAGGACATGGAAACACCAGCGCAGCACATCTCTGATGATGACGAAACACAGGTGCCAGAACCAAATAAGTTTATCTTGGTCTCATCAGACCACAGGACATGGTTCCAGTAATCCATGTCCTTAGTCTGCTGGTCTTCAGCAAACTGTTTGTGGGCTTTTTTGTGCATCATCTTTAGAAGAGGCTTCCTTCTGGGACGACAGCCATGCAGACCAATTTGATGCAGTGTGCGGCCTATGGTCTGAGCACTGACAAGCTGACCCCCCACCTCTTCAACCTCTGCAGCAATGCTGGCAGAACTCATACATCTATTTCCCAAACCTCTGCATATGATGGTGAGCATGTGCACTTAACTTCTTTTGTCGACTATGGAGAGGCATGTTCTGATTGGAACCTGTCCTGTTAAACCGCTGTATGGTCTTGGCCACCATGCTGCAGCTCAGTTTCAGGGCCTTGGCCATCTTTATGTAGAGCAACAATTCTTTTTTTAAGATCCTCAGAGAATTCTTTGCCATGAGGTGCCATGTTGAACTTCCAGTGACCAGTATGAGAGAGTGAGAGCGATAACACCAAATTTAACACACCTGCTCCCAATTCCCACCTGAGACCTTCTAACACTAACGAGTCACGCGACACAGGGGAGGGAAAATGGCTAATTGGGCCCCATTTGGACATTTTCACTTAGGGGTGTACTCACTTTTGTTGCCAGAGGTTTAGATATTAATGGCTGTTTGTTGAGTTATTTTGAGGGGACAGCAAAATTAACACTGTTATACAAGCTGTACACTCACTACTTTACATTGTAGCAAAGTGCATTTCTTCAATATTGTCACATGAAAAGATATAATAAAATATTTACAAAAATGTGAGGAATGTACTCACTTTTGTGAGATACTGTATGTTGGAGAGGATACAGAGAGGTAGCCACATATGCTCATAGTTGGTGACAGTGTCCACTCATTCACCCCTATTGGTCATCTGCTTTATATTGGATCAAAGTGATACAAGGTTCATCCGTTGCCAATGATCCATGGGTTGTGTTATTCAATTCTACGGGCAACCAGTAGGCCGATATAAAAAGTCCATTACCCCACATCTTCTGAATGCGGCAAAATCACTCATACCTAGATATTGGAAATAGACCACCATCCCGACAATGGCTACAAGTTGTGGATCATATTTATTGTATGGAAAATCTTACATATGAATTTAGATATCAGGTCTCTACCTCACATAAGACATGGGCCTGCTGGTTCGCCTTTACTTTTTTCCTGAAATCCTGAAGATGAAATCTCCAATTCAAAGAGAAAAGAAAACTGCGTAACTCTAGTGTAGCGCCCCCATAGTATAGGTGCATTTTTCTAGCAGGGTTTGTTAGGTGAGGTAATATTTAGTCAGGTCTGAGTGTAAGAGCAGGCCTGAATGTTTTGATCTGGGCCGGGAGGAGAGGCTCAGGGAGGATTGAGTGGAGTTAACAGATGAGGTCACCAGAACCTCCCACTTCTTTCTAGAAACCTGGGGAAGGTGTCTGGTAAGAGAGCTGGGAGATAGGTGGAGCCATCTGGAGTGTTCTAAAGTGCCCTGACCAATCCCCTAGCAGGATTGGCAGAGGGCAGGCCTCCTTAAATACTCTGAGTCAGCCCAATCTGGGAGGAGACGTGTCGGGTGGAAGTCTGGAGATTTAACAGAGGAGCTGTGGAGGCCCCTACCAGGGAGGTTGCCCCAGTCTGGGGAGAGTGACCTTGGGGCCTGGAGGTTTGAGTGCAGCCAGGAAGGTGGTGATTCCTGAAGTCGCACAGGGAACAGGAGAACAGCGGAGGTGCTACACAGTGAGAGACTTTAAAGTGATCCACCAGTTTGGTGAGTGACGGTCCCTGGGAACTGCAAGAGAAAGTGCTGGAGCAGGCTGGGAGAAGAATAGTGGACAGTCTGTGGGAGCCTTGGGAGTCAGTTCAAGGAAAGGAGAGTCACTTAGGAAAAGCAGGTCGGTGGGACCTGTAAGAGGGATGGGCTGGGAGTTGTAGTCCACCAAAGGCCCGGCTAGCACTCAAGCATTTTTTTCTACACATTCAGGGGCTCGTAATCCCTGGCCTGTAATGGGTGTTTTCCAGAGGCTCCGCTGAGAGTAGGCCTTGCCATGTGCTAGCCACGGTGAAGAGAAAGGAACAGAGAAACTTGATAAATTTCCTTTCAAGTTGGAAACTAAGTGCAGTGCTGGAGGGAAGTAATGGAGTGAAGATTTTCTAAGTTCAGTGCTGGAGAGAGAACAGTAGGAGAAACGGTCAGCAAGTTGAGTGCTGGAGAGTTGTGAGGAGTAACAGTCTGCAGAGGGACGGTCTTCAGAGAAGTGCGCATATACAGGAGTGTATATTGACTTCATGTAATATAATACTTTGGGCATCCCACAGTAAGGTGACCAGGTTTTTAAAATGAAATCCGGGGACATATTTTATTTTCACTAGTAATGGCAGCAGCTTATAGCAGAACTGCGCTATTGCGGAGGACAAATCAGACACTAAGTGACACTTTGTGGGAACCAGTTATCAGTGCTAAAATTATGCACTGTCACTGTACTAATGACACTGGCTGGGAAGGGGTTAACATCTAGGGCAATCAAAGGATCCCTCCGCCGGGGAAGGCAAGGAGCTAGGCAGGCAGGTGGCTGGCCGGAACTTGAGCCAAAGCAGAAGAACATGTGAGCGGGAGCGGAATGGGCAAGCATCCGAAACTGAAGAAATTGTCCCTCCACTCCAACCAGCAGATGATCATCAGAAAGGGGCACAGATAATGGAAAAAATACATCCACCCTAAGCCAGTAGGAGCAGTGGAGTGAGAGTTTGTAATTCAGATTTTTTTTTTTTAAATTCTGCACTGACTGTCTTTGAAATTGCCTGGGCCTCTGTTCAAATCCAATCCAGGGACAAAACCAGGGACAGACTTGGTCCGGGGACAATGTCTTCAGTCCAGGGACTGTCCCTGGAAACCGGGGACATCTGGTTACCCTATGCCACAGTTACCCCTTATCCACATCCAAGTTATTTGCCCTAATTAAAACAACAAAAACAAGAGCTGGCCTAGTCAGTATCTATGGATGTGTGAAATATGG
This sequence comes from Glandirana rugosa, assembly GCA_018402905.1. NCBI lineage: Eukaryota > Metazoa > Chordata > Amphibia > Anura > Ranidae > Glandirana > Glandirana rugosa. Next base: position 13,322 of record BLSH010176819.1, on the reverse strand, counting down.
TGTGATTGAGGGCAGCTATACCAGCCACTCTCAAGGGAGCACGTGGCTACACTAGTAAACACAGATTATCTTTCTTATCTCTCAGGCTACTTTCACACGGAGGCGCTTTCCTAGCGTTTTTGTGCTAAAAGTAGCGCTTCCAAAACGCTTCTAAAACACTGCCCATTAATTCAAATGTGCCTATTCACACTGGGGCGTCGCGCTGGCGCTGCATTTAAAAATGTCCTGCAAGCATGATTTTTTTGTGCTTGTTCTGAGCGCTAAAAATAGCCCATTAAAAACGCCCATATACATTGAAATGAATGTAAAGCGCTTTAAAAGCGCGTCAAAAGCGAGTTAAAAGCACCAGCTGAACGCCCAGAGGTTGTGGAAAGTTCAAAATACCAGGGAGTAAGCAGGATGTAATGTAGGGGGGTGTGCTATTTATTTAATGCTAGCGCTTCAAAAGCGATTCAAAGGCGCTTGAGAAACGTCTGGGCGTTAGCGCTAATTATAGCACTAATGCGGGAAAAGTGCGGCAAAAACGCGGTTATAACGCTTGATGTTTTGCACGTGTTTTTCAAACACCTTAGTGTGAAAGGGCCCTTATAGCTCTTATAGGGCTGGATTACATAAGATTATCATCATCGTTACCTATCATAAAAGAGGATGAAATGCTGAAAAAAAATATTTCAACAACTCCCAATACTGTCTTTCAGGCAACCACCCAACCTCAGACATAAACTAATCAGAGGGAACTAAATTCTGTGTTAGGATTCAGCAGCTGTAGCTACACCAAGAAACTGGGACCAGACCATGTACTGTATGTATATCTTTAAAGTGAGATTTATTTACAGTGAACAAAACCACACACCGACAGCAATGAACATGAGAACACATGAAAATCAAAACTGAAAAACCAAAACACAGAAGCCTAACAACTAACTAAATATACAAATACAGTATATACACAGGAAATATACAAGACAGGCAGAAAACTGGGGAAGTGGATGGGAAGTAGAGAAACAACAATGAGAAAGGAACAAGGCAACAGAGTACTGGATACAGGTCAAGATCAATGGTAATGGCAACAGAGTCTCACAGCAACACAGGGAACAAGACAGGAGCAGCCAAAACACTGAGGACAGGAGCCATAGCAGAAATGGAACTTAAAGTGGATGTAAACCCTCCATATTCCCAGTGATACAGAAGGGTAGGGGCTTCCCAACCCATACCCAAGGGGTGGCACAGAAGCTGGACTATTGCAACACCATAATATAATTAATTCATGCAGAATTAAAAATACATCAAAAAATTTTTTATTGATAGATAAAAAGTAGATCCATTACTGAAAGGCAGTATACATTGTTCACAGACATTTAAAATGTACAATTTACAACAAAATTGTTTACACCATCCTGCCTTATATCCCCCATGTATAAGCAAAGAGGGAGATGATGGATTCAGGTGGTGTCAGAATGTAGATACTGTGTGGCCTCTACATGTTTCGCGGGTAACCGCTTCATCAGGAGTAGTATTTACAGTGATTGAAGACATAACATTAGTAAACAAAATTTACAAAGAATATTACAGCATAAGATTACTTCACATATACAATATATAGAGGGGGAAATATTACAGTGGTGACTTGCCGCTTACCCATAGTTCCAGTACCGTCAAATTAGACATGGGCACGCTAGAAATCCCTTGTCGGCAAAGGTGGGGTGTTGTACATGGAGGATTATTAGAAAGGGTAAATCCTATACCAAAATAGATAGTAAAGTCAGGAATTATCTGGTGTGGCCAGTGTATGGACATAGGGGAAAGGCAGGAGGGGGGGATGAGGGAAGGAAGGCTCGGGAGGGGGGGGTAAGAGGGAAGGGGAAGGAAAGAGGGGGGGCAAGGGGAGGGGTAGAAAAAGGTAAAAGAGGGGGAGGGAAAGAGGAAAACAGCGAAGAAGAGAAAGAGATGAGAGGGGAAGAGAATAGGAGGACAGGACAGAAGGAAAGGGTTATAAGGGGGGGGGGGGGAGAGAAAAGAGAAGAGAGAGGGAGGAGGGGGAAGGGGGGAATGGGGAAAAAAGAAGAAAAAGACAGGAATAGACAAGCAGAACAGGAAAAAAGAAGAATGGAAGAAGGAGAAGAGAGGAAGGTGGTGAAAGAAAGAAAGGGAGGGGAAAGGGAGGGAAAAAAAGGGGTGAAGGAAAAGGAGAAGGCAAGGGGGGGAAGAAAGGGGGGGAGGAGCAAGAAGGATATAACTAACACCAGTATTGTGCAATAGAATGCAGATAGCGGTCCAGGGGGAAACATAGTGGAGGAAGGTCACCCACAACATTACCGAATAGTTATATTGATACCTGGGGATTACTATGTTAAGATATGATCTCAGGGAAAATACCACACTGGACAAAAGAGTGCTAGTGTGGACAAGGAAACACTGAGTGACTGGAGACGCAGAGTATGCATATATCTGACACCAATGGACATACATTAGAGCCTTGAGTGGCCCGGGCACGTGTAAAGACAAGTAAAGGCAAATATTTAGGATAAGGGTAATTTAGGAGATGCACGGCGGGATATAAAAGCCTCCCCTGTGCAGCTTCCACGTGTAACGCCAAGCAGTTACTCACCCACAGTGTCAAGTGTGTCTGTATTCCCTGGGACCTCCTCCATGTCAAATTAGGCAGGGGCACCCTGCCTATAAACCCTACTAGGTGGCATGCGTCAGCCGTAGGGCCGTACGTAGTGCCGCCCAGTCCAGCGACCCGTGGTTCGCCTGTGCATCAGACGTTGCGCGCGCACCACTCGCGGCCAATTGCTGAAGGGTGTGGCGCCCAAGCATTGGACCACGTAAGAACCAGCATGTCACCAAAGGGCAGACAACACTGCTTTCCAGGGATGCTGCGCCTCTGCCGAAGTGGGAACGCCGACGCCGATGGACAAGCAATGTAAACCTCCGGGCCAGCGGCAGTACACTCTAAGCACAGATAACAACAGCATGCAAATATACAAAACAAGACAATTTGTGTTATCATAACAAAATGGTAGGACATATGAAAATAACAGTGAAGTCCATATTCCCAGTGAAGTGAACAGCCTCAGATGATACACAGGGATGAAACAAATCTCCCTATATAAGTCTTACATGTATATATGCTGTCTTCAGCTTGATATACTGTTTAGAAAATGCACATTCTGTTATACTTTTCACTTCCTCATTCCTATGTAGGAGGAGATAATTGCTAGACACTGTGAGAGACTGTGAGAAAGCTGATTGGAGGAAAGACATAAACCATCTTCCCACACATGCAGAGCCATGTCTGTGAATTGTTTATCTGGCTGCTAATCTATTTATAGCAATCTCCTCCATCTCTGAATTCTATGTCCTGTCTCCCAGAACGTGTTCTGCTATGGCTATGGTACGAGCTATGGAGGAAGAGACAGCTACGGGACATAGCTCTTTGAAGAAAGATATTAAAACACTGCAGATAGATGTGCCCAACTCAAATTTCATGAATCGTGTTTACATCCACGTTAATCACTTTAGCCCCAGAAGGATTTCCCCCTTTATTTCCAGAGCACTTTTTGCAATTCGGCACTGCGTCACTTTAACTGACAACTACGCGGTCATGCAACATTGTACCCAAACAAAATTGACGTCCTTTTTTTGCCCACAAATAGAGCTTTCTTTTGGTGGTATTTGATCACCTCTGCGTCACTTCTGATCACCGCTAAAAACAAAGAGCGACAATTTTGAAAAAAAAACAATATTTCTTGCTTTTTGCTAAAATACATATCCAAAAAAAAATGTATTTATCAGTTTTGGCCAATATATAATCTTCCTCATTCCTCAAGTTGCAGCGTTTACAAATGATGAGACTTAATTTATTGAGTTTTTATTCTTTTTACATTTTTTACTAGTAATGGCAGTGATCTGCGATTTGTAGCAAAACTACGATATTGCAGAGGACATGCCGGATACTTTTGACACTTTTTTGGGACCATTGGCATATATACAGCGATCAGTGCTATGAAAATGCACTGATTACTGTGTAAATGTCACTGGCAGGGAAGAGGTTAACACTAGGGGACGATCAAAGGGTTAACTGTGTTCCCTGGGATGTGTTACTAACTGTGTGGAGGCTGGGCTGACTGGGGGAGGAGAGTGATTGTTGCTCCCATATACAAAAAGCATACGATCACACTCCTTCCTCTTTGTCAGAATGGAGATCCGTCTGTTGACATTGAATTATCTACACAGTAAGCGCGTGAGCACGCCTCCGGCAGCGTGCGCGTGCTCACAATCCGTGATCCCGCAACCGCCATCAGGTGACGGCGATATCGAGCCATGTTGCCGCCGTCAATCAACAGCGGGCGGTCAGCAACTGGTTAAGTACCCTCCCAGCAAGTGTGGCCAGGTGGAGTTGATTGCTGGAACCTGCTGACAGCTGGGAGACACCTGCTGATGGACACTGGAACTGCAGCAATCATCTCAGAGCATCACAGTGCCACCAGCAAGCGAACTCGATCCTAACATTCTGATTATGAAGTCATAAATAAAGGAACAAAGCCCTGCAAAAAAAAACAAAAATATGCAAACTTTTCAGCCAAATCAATTTACCGTATATACTTGGGTATAAGTCGAGTTTTTTAGCACATTTTTTGTGCTCAAAAAGACCCCCCTCGACTTATACCCGAGTCAGTGTCTGTGGTGATCAGTAGTTTCAAGTTAAACAGAGCTGTGCTGCTTCTAAGAGACGTTCTGTGCTGTGTAAGTGTGCTTAAATACATTGGAATGCAAAGAATGCAGAGAGAGGTGTCAGATTCTCAGCTTGATGTCGGCAGGTGGGCGGGACAAGCTGATCTCCGTGAAGAGCTGCAGCTCTCTCTCTGCATTCTTTGCATTCCAATGTGTTTAATCACACTTACACAGCACAGAACGGCTCTTAGAAGCAGCACAGCTCTGTTTAATGTGAAACAAAACTACCTTACTCATCCCTTATGTGTTCTGGCTACAGTATCTGTGTCCTGGCATTAAAATCCCTGTGTCCTGGCATTAAAATCCCTGTGTCCTGGCATTAAAATCCCTGTGTTCTGGCATTAAAATCCCTGTGTCCTGGCATTAAAATCCCTGTGTCCTGGCATTACAATCCCTGTGTCCTGGCATTAAAATCCCTGTGTTCTGGCTAAAATCCCTGTGTTCTGGCTCCCTGTCCCTGTGTTATGGCTCCCTGTCCCTGTGTTCTGGCTGCTGCATTTCACACCCTAGGCCTAGGTCAATACGTTTTCCCATATTTTTTGGGCAAAAGTAGGGGGGTCGACTTATACACGGGTCGACTTATACACGAGTATATACGGTATCTAAAAGTGTCACACACACAAAAGAACCTTCAATAACAATGTTGTGTACTTCATTCGATGCAAAAATGCAGCAAAGGATCTAATGTTGACAAAACAGGACAGCAATTGAAAACTAGGATGAATTTTCACAGATGTACCATCAAGGAAAATAAGGAAGATGATTTCTGCACACCTGTGTGCAACAAAAAAAAAAAAATATGCAAACTTTTCAGCCAAATCAATTTATCTAAAAGTGTCACACACACAAAAGAACCTTCAATAACAATGTTGTGTACTTCATTTGATGCAAAAAATGCAGCAAAGGATCTAATGTTGACAAAACAGGACAGCAATTGAAAACTAGGATGAATTTTCACAGATGTACCATCAAGGAAAATAAGGAAGATGATTTCTGCACACCTGTGGGACATCATTTCTCACAACTAGACCACAATATGGAAGATATGAATGTCTTCCTTCTTAATAAGAACTTCAAAACTACTCAAGAAAAAAAAAAACTTTTGAATTAAGAACGGTAACTCTTTTTGACAAAAAAGATAATGGACTAAATGTTCTAAATCATTATTCAACAGTTACACAGTTTCCCACGCAGGGGTTCTTCTCCAGTAAATACAAAACAGAAAATGCTAGCACATCTGTCTCTCTAGTTAGCAGTACCTCTGCTCTTTTCACACAGACCACAGGTTCTTCAGTGCTGACGGGTACACTCTAACGCAAACAGCTCCACTCTGGCCTTAGTCCTCAGGCCGTTTACTGTCTCTTACAGACACACAGGCTTTGGCTGCCTCCTGCACCCCCTCTAACTCTTGGAGAGAAATGGAGTCCTCCTGACTCCCCATGAACAGACCTCCTGTCTATTGGGTGGAGATGTTGCCAACTGGAAGAGCAATGATGTATTCCCATACCTTCATTATAAGGGCTGTGCTCACCTGAGAACACACTCTGCTGGTCATCTACAAAACCTGGACACAGGGTTGGAGATTCTGTCCCACCCAAGACACTATGGAATCTCCCAACTACAGAGCCCCATCCAGATATACCAAAACCTGGAGAAAGCTGCAAAAGCAGTTTCTCCACTCCACAGCTGCACTCTGTAGTCCTGCACTAAGGCTGGGTCTAAACTATTTCAAATTGGATGCAGAGAGCCCACATCCAATTCACAATAGCAGGAGAATCCAACCGGCTCTCTCTTCCAATTTCTCCGGATCCCTGTGCGTCTTTTAGTCTGTTTCAGGTCTGAATTCATCCAAAAATTCGGGCTGAAATCAGACCTGAAACAGTGAACCAGGACCCCTTCTGTGCTCCAGAGCTGTCTCCAGTGTGAACCCAGTTTGAGCCAATGTGCACACTCTGCGCCCTTTAAATCATCAATTTCATAGTGACAGCGTATCGTCCTGTCACAGTATGTATAATATATACAGTATCTCGCACAAGTGAGTACACCCCTCACAATTTTGTAAATATTTTATTACATCTTTTCATGTGACAACACTGAAGAAATGACACATTGCTACACTGTAAAGTAGTGAGTGTACAGCTTGTATAACAGTGTAAATCTGCTGTCCCCTCAAAATAACTTAACACACAGCCATTAATGTCTAAACCTCTGGCAACAAAAGTGAGTACACCCCTAAGTGAAAATGTCCAAATTGGGCCCAATTAGCCATTTTCCCTCCCTGGTGTCATGTGACTTGTTAGTGTTACAAAGTCTCAGGTGTGAATGTGGAGCAGGTGTGTTATATTTGGTGACAAAATTAAGGTGGATATGGCGCTGCTCTGTTGTAGTTCAATTTATTTAAACATTCAATCATATAATGCTGATGAATATTGGCATTAAATATCATTTCCAGTATGCTGGTAAATGTTGAAAATAAAATATTATGTCTGTGTGGCTTTCTTTTGTGAGAATTTCTATACTCTTGTGTTTAAAAGTGAATGATATAATTATGATAGATGTCTTTGAAAAATTAATCAAGGAATAAAACCGTGTTTGTGACAGAGAATAAGCTGCTTAAAGGGGTAGGGTACAACAAAAAGAAAACTGAAAAAGGTAAAGTGCTGTAATGGAAACCATAAATGTAAACATATACTTAATCCATATTAGTTAAGAATGGCAGGGGGGGCGTGGCTTGCAGGGACGAGCGGCGGACGTCTTTTGGAACACAAAAGACCTCTTCCAGAGCAATCCGTGACATCAAAGGAAAGGTGAGATAAGATTCTACCTTTAAAAGACTCACCTCATCTCCACCTTCATCCTGATACCCCTATTGTGGCAGAGACTTGAGGGAAACGGGAGATATACACCTGACCCGACCGCTACACGCCACACTGACAGGCCCAAGCCACCATGACACCGGCCTAAATTTCAGACCATCCGCGGACATTACAGCGCGCGGAGAGCGGACGGCAGCGGACGCACGAAGAGACCCTCTCCCGCGTGAAGGGTCCCTCTCTCCCCACACTGACAGAGCGGATCACCGCGGACAAGAACACGGGGCTTGAGGCACGGTAGGCCTGATATTGTGCCCAGCATATCACCGCTCCCCTAGCGCGGCACACAAGGGGTTAAACAGGAATAAACTCCATATTCCAAAAGAACAGAGATTCAGAGCACTGCTGACACCCAAACCCCTCAAAGGAAATACTCAAGGAAACTCATAAAACAAAGATATTAATAAGTGCTTCACCCCATCTACAAGCGGCCATCTTGGTACACCCAGATTACAATACTGAGATCACAGCCATCATGAATCACTGCTAATACAACACAGAGAATCACCACACAATCCCACAACTCAGAAAGATGGGCAAACCCCAGAAGACGGGCTCACAATCAGGATCACAAACCAGATACCAAAGATCATTAACAGGCTCTACGTGCCCTGACATAGCAGACATGTTCAAAAATCAATCTCAAAAAAATAGATCAAAGGCTCTCCAAGCACAAGAATTTACAGATGAAGAGGACTTTGATGACGAATCATTGGCGGCCTCTGATATACCCGCAGGAAATAACACAAATATTGACCACCCCTTAACTTACGGAGATATGACTGAGATTGCCGCTGACATCAAGAGGTCATTCTCCTCGGCACTGACGGACCTCAAGACAGAAATCCAGACCCTAACCGAACAAATGTCTTTTATTGAAAAAAACGGCTCACAAAGGGACAAAGCAATAAGAAGATTGGACAGAATAACTTACTCGCACTCCCAACATTTAATAACCCTAAACAGACAAATGGAAGATTTGGATAACAGAGGAAGAAGAAAGAATATAAGGGTCAGAGGTATTCCTGAAGCAATAAACACGGAAGAAATCAAACCGGTCCTGACCTCCATCTTCAATAACCTGCTGGAAAGACCAATTGACTCCACGATCGAATTTGAAAGGGCGCACAGAGCACTCAGACCTAAAGGCCCGGACACAGCTCCCCCCATAGATATAATATGCTGTCTAAACAACTTCCCCTTAAAAGAAGAAATCTTACAGAAAGCAAGACAAAACGACCAAATCTTGTTCAACGGCGCGACCATACTGCTATTTCAGGACCTGTCACCCATCACCCTGAAAAACAGGAGAGCAGTCAAACCCATGCTAGAAATTCTAAGATATACCCTAGAAGAAGAGAAAATCTTAAAGATCGTACCCAAACTGACGAGAGGACAAAAAGTCCCACTACCCACTGTCCAGGACTTTATCGTCATACCAGCGCGGCAACTTGTTCTAAACCAGCAAAACAGAACGAAAGACATTCTAAAGAAGAAAATTCCCCTTCAACAAATCTGTCGTATAATATAGAGACCCCCCTCGACACAGGCCCGGAAATCCAGACTCACGAGACACGCGGGAAAGTTTAAGCTAGCACCTCAGT
>BLSH010176786.1:59056-70057 GCA_018402905.1 Glandirana rugosa | reverse complement strand
GTGTTTTCTCCAAGGACCTTACAATCTAAGGTCCCTAACTCACATTGATACATATACTAGGGCCAATTTACACAGGAACTAATTTACCTATCAGCATGTCTTTGGAGTGTGGGAGGAAACCGGAGTACCAGGAGGAAACCCACGCAGGCACAGGGAGAACATCCAAACTCCAGGCAGGTAGTGTCATGGTTGGGATAAGAACCAGTCACCCTTTTGCTGCCAGGTGAAAGTTCTAACCACTGTGCCGCCGTAACAGTAAGGACTGGAACGTGCATTCAGAGAGCTTTTTTTAGCACAAAAATTATTTAATACATATCTTCTTAATATGCAATTTATACTGTATGGGTTCTTTATAATACGTTTGTATTCTCTTTTGTGAAATACTTTAATAATAAAAACACTGAAACAGAAAAAAGGTGGTGGACAAAGATAGAAGAAATTGAGTTTTTTTGCTACCATACCTCATGCTTGCAATATGAGGGGTACCTCAGGCATCTACAGGTTATTCCCCTTTTGAACTACTGTATGGTAGATATGTCGCAAAAGAAACATGGAAGGGAGAGTCCACGGCTTATAGGAGCGTCATTGAGCATATCTCACTGATGCAAGATAGAATCAAGGCTGTCATGCTGCTTATACGGGAACATATGGAGCAAGCCCAGGAGGCCCAGAGAAGGGTTTATAATTGGGGTGCCAAGACCCAGAGTAGAGTAAGAATTTGCTCTAGCCTGGATTTGCATGATCTTTGTTTTGTGGGTGACTGGGAGAAGCACTTCACCTCTGAGTTAGGAAACTGGAAATGTTTAGTTTAGCGCCTGGATGGCAAAGATTTAGTTTCTGTTTTGTTTATTTGATTTACCTGCAACCTTTTAAATAAACCTGGCCACAAGTCAGATTTTAAGAAAACCTGCCGTTTGGACTACCTTTTTCCCAGGGAAGGTGATCTCCATTGAGCTAACCCCCCACAATACTCAGTAAACAGATAATAGGAACATACATCAGTGCCAGTACTCCACAATGATAAAAGAAAATCATAAATGTCCGACTCTTCAGACTGATAAGATACTGTCCCTTTTTAAAATGTGACCCAAGTGTATGCAATGTGCCCTTCAGTACTCAATCTGGATATGCTATCCACCCACATGGAAAATATTGACACATGCCACCACTCCTTGTTTCTTTGACAATTTATAAATATGATAAACTATCATCTTAAACAGTGGGACCTGGTTATAATAGATTGTAAGCTCTAATGAGCAGGGCCCTCTTATTCCTCCTGTATTGAATTGTATTGCAATAGTACTGTCTGCCCTAATGTTGTAAAGCGCTGCGCAAACTGTCAGCGCTATCCTGTATAACCTGTATAATAATAATAGGTTAATATTGTTCCTTTTCATCTTTAAGGTTAATAACACCATCTCATCTCCTCCACTGCATTCGCTTCTTCCTTTAAAAAGATGGCTGCAATCACTCCCCTTCATCTACTCCACACTGCAGGTGGGCACAGATCAGTGTTGCCAACCCCAGTATTTTTAATGGCAGCCAGTAAACAACGGGCACTTTTCTCCTGCCAGAAATGCCAGTAAAAAATTTGACTGTGACGCTTGGCTCAGAACTGCGCAGGCACAGCTCCGGTTCAAAGCTGGCAGGGACCATCCAAGTGCTTGCAACAGTGTGTTTGGGCAGGTTTGGCAGAGGTAGTGCGTGAGCGTGTCGTGTGATGTGGCCAGAGCCTTGTGTGTGGGCCTGTGGGACGAGAGCAAGGAAAGCTGGAAGTGGGAATGTCAGTGCTGTTTGGACTGGAGTGGACTGAAGGTTCCCTCTGGCATGGATGGAGACTGTCACTGTGACTCAGGAGGGAATGTGTCATGTCGGTGAGATGTCACCATCATTTGTGCCGCTAAACATTGCTGTCAGTGTCACTGTGAGAGTCAGTTTCATGTGTACGTACCTGTCCATTCTAATTTCTTTCCTCCTTAATCCTGTCCCTGAGCCATTTACTATATTGAAAAATAAAATAAGAAATATGTTTTTGCCTTAATATCTACCTTAACCACTTGACCGCTGGGCACTTAAACCCCCCTTCCTAACTAGACCAATTTTCAGCTTTCAGTGCTCTCACATTTTGAATGACAATTACTCAGTCATGCAACACTGTACCCACATGAAATTTGCCTCCTTTTTTCACACAAATAGAGCTTTCTTTTGGTGGCATTTAATCACCGCTGGGTTTTTTTATTTTTTGCGCTATAATTAAAAAAAGACCAAAAATTTTGTAAAAAAATTAATTTTTCTTTGTTTCTGCCTGGCCACATACAGAGGGCCAACATGTAGGGAGCGCCATCAGGCGTTCTACGAGCATAAATTGCACATATAATTTCTTGACTACTTGCACTTTTGAAGGTCCTGGAGCACCAGGACAATGGAAACACCCGAAAAATGACCCCATTTTGGAAAACAAACACCCCAACGTATATTCTAGGAGGCATAATGAGTCTTTTGAACATGTCATTTTTTCCACAAGTTTTTTGAAAATGTGGTAAAAAAATTAAAACGCATTTTTTTTTTACACAAAGTTGTCCATTTATACAATATTTCTAACACACAACATGTACTTAGCAAAAATGACACCCCAAAATATATTCTGCTACTTCTCCCGAGTATGGCGATACCACATGTGTGACACTTTTACACAGCCTGACCACATACAGAGGCTTAACATGCAGGGAGCACAGTCAGGTGTTCTAGGGGCATACATTTCAAATCTAATTTGGCTACCTTTTACACTATTGTGAGGCACTGTGGTGGCATGGATAGGCACTGTAGTGGCACAGGTGGGCAGGGTAGTGGCACGGGTGGGCACTGTAGTGGCACAGGTGGGCACTGTAGTGGCAAGATTGGGCACTGTAGTGGCACGAATGGGCACTGTAGTGGCACAGACGGGCACTGTAGTGGCATGGATGGGCACTGTAGTGGCATGGATGTGTCACAGATGAGAACTGAGGTGGTATGGATGAGCATGAATGAGGCACAAATGAGCCATGGATGGGGGATGGATGAGCCACGGATGGGGATGGATGAGCCATGGATAGGGATGGATGAGCCACGGATGGGGATGGTTGAGCCACGGATGGGGATGACTGAGCATGGATGGGGATGACTGAGCGGATGGGTGGGTGAGCATGGATGGGTGGGTGAGCACGGATATATGGGTGAGCATGGCTGGGTGGGTGAGCATGGATGGTTGGCTGGGTGAGCATGGATGGATGGCTGGGCGAGCATGGATCGATCGCTAGGTGAGCACGGCTGGGTGGGTGAGCATGGATGGATGGTGGGGTGAGCATGGATGGATGGCTAGGTGAGCACGGCTGGGTGGGTGAGCATGGATGGATGGCTGGGTGAGCACGGCTGGGTGGGTGAGCATGGATGGATGGATGGTGAGCATGGCTGGGTGGGTAAGCATGGATGGATGGCTAGGTGAGCACGGCTGGGTGGGTGAGCATGGATGGATGGCTGGGTGAGCACGGCTGGGTGGGTGAGCATGGATGGATGGCTGGGTGAGCACGGCTGGGTGGGTGAGCATGGGTGGATGGCCGGGTGAGCGTGGCTGGGTGGGTGAGCATGGATGGCTGGGTGAGCATGGATGGCTGGATGGTGAAAATGGCTGGGTGGGTGAGCATGGATGGATGAATGGGCGAGCATGGATGGGTGAGCATGAATGGATGGGTGAGCATGGATGGATGGGTGAGCATGGATGGATGGGTGAGCATGGCTGTGTGAGGATGGATGGATGGGTGGCTCAGCATGGATGGGGTGAGAATGGGTGGGTGAGCATGGATGGGGTGGCTGGGTGAGTGGTGGTTGGCTGGGTGAGTGGTGGTGTATATTGTTACCTAGCAGTGCTGTGGGCATTACACATCACCCACAGCACGTCTTTCCTCCCCCCTCTCTCCTCTCGCAATGCACCGATCAGTGCGGAGAGGAGAGAGAAAAGCCAGCACTTCCGCCGGCTTGTTGACATGTGATTGCGCCGTCATTGGACGGCGCGATCACGTGGTGAAAGGCCGCTCACAGTGGCCATTCACCGCAATCCGTGATGTTCGGATGTTCCGGATGTTCTCGTGGGGGCGCACGGGAAGCGCGATTCTGGGAGGACATCCACGGACGTCCTCCCAGAATAATGCAACCACCCAGTGGACGTCTTTTGTCTATAGGGCGGTTGGGAAGTGGTTAAATCATATTGCTAATTGCATATTGTACTTCTTTGTAGCCTAAATACTGAAATTTGCACTTAAAACTGTAATTTTGTAACTTTCGGAAATGCCAGTAAAAACCTTGGCTGTGACAGTAAATTTTAGGTGTTGTGTCAGTAAATTTCAATCTGGTAGGTTGGCAACACTGCCAGATACATTCTCCAAAGATAAAATGAAAGATAATAGTGCTCTCCGTTTAACATGTTTAATTGAGATAAAAATACTGTATAAAAGATACACTCACAATAAAAAAAAACTAGGTCCCACCGATTAAGATGAGAGTTCAACATATTTATAAATTGGGAAATATTTTACATGCAGGATTTACATGGAACAGCATATAAAAATTGAGCATCAAAGAGAACATTGCATATTTTTGGGTCACATTTTAAAAAGAAACAGTATTGTATAATCCTGAAGAGTAGGTATTTTATGATTCTTAGGTACTGGAGTGGTGCGATGGCACTGATGTATGCTTCCCACTAAGGTGATTATTTGTTTATTGGTTCATTGAGTATATATTAAGTTTTTAACACTAGTGAGTGCTGCCCTTAATTTTTTGTTTGGTTGATTTATTTGTGTTAGAATAGCACATAAAGTGCTGACACATACCTTTTGAATTCATATATTTTGGCTTTTCAGCACAGGAGGATATTTTGTTTATTATTTTTAATGTGCAGTTACCTCTGGAGAGTATGCATATAAACAGGAATTGGCTGTAGAAGATCAGCAGCACAGAGATGCAAAATAAGGCAATGACTGTCTATTATCTTTTCATAACTGACTAAATGGGGATTTTTTGAGAGATGTTTACTTACTTGTGCTGTGTCTTCATAACAGGACGTAGAGGAAAATATACCTAAAGAGACACAGACAAAGGTTCTAATCATTCCTTAAAATGGTTATAAAGCCCAAACATCTTTTACCATAATGTATAATTAAGGTAAAAAATGTTTAGGCATTAGTATCCCCCCCCACCCCTCCTTTTACTTACCTGAGCGCTCATTTGATCCAGAACTGTGCACGTCTGCAGCTCTTCTCTCCTCTCACTTCCTGCTCTCTCTGGCTTTGTTTCCAAAAAAAGGCAGGTGATGAGGGAGCAGGGGGTGGGGCCAAATCCTGCTGTCTGTGTCTGTAGACGCAGATAGCAAGTCTCAGGAGAGAGCCCACATGAGGGCCCCCATAGCAAGCTTTATATGGGGGCACTCAGAGGATGGGAGCAGCCAGGAGTGTTGGCGGGAGACTTGAAAAGAGGAGATTCTGGGCCGCTCTTTGAAATTCCATTTCACAGAGCAGGTAAGTATAAAGCAGTTAGTTATTTAAAAGAAAAAAAACTTTGCATTTACAAACACTTTAACTGAAAACTAAGAGCACTACAATAATAATAATAATAATAATAATAATAATACATTCTATTTTATATAGAACCTTTAAAGGTAGCTTCTCAAAGTGCTTTACAAGGAATACACAAGAAATACACAGGATAACTTAACAGATAAAGGGACAATTATGTGAAAGCTTGTCTGAAGAAAAAAAATATTAGATTTGATTTAAATGAGTTTAAATAAGATGGCTCTCTGATGTTCCTTGGAAGTGAATTCCAGAGTTTTGGATTATAGCAGGAGAAGGCTCTGTCTCCAATCGAGAGTAGGTGAGTAGAGGGGACACACAGAAAACCAGAATTTGAGGAGTGGAGATTATGAGGGGGGAGTAAGTTGATAAATGTTTAGAGAGTTAATGGGGTGCCAGGCCATGAAGAGCCTTACAGGTGAACAAGAGGATCTACTGTATGTAAATCCTAAAAGGGTAGCCAGTGCAAAGACTCCAGGATGGGGGTAATATGACCACTTGCACCAGACCTAGTCAGGGTTCTGGCTGCAGAATTTTGAACATATTGAAATTGATTAATAGTGGATTTAGGTACACCAGTGAGTAGGGCATTGTAGTAGTCAAGTTTAGAGAACACAAATTTATGGATCAGCTTTTCAGCTACAGTGTATGATAGCATGGGGCGCAGCCGATCAATGTTTCTCAAGTGGAAAAAAGATGTTCTGACAACATATTGTACATGTGGATCAAAGGTTAACTTAGCATCAAATATTACCCCTAGATATTTCATTTGGACTGAAGCTCAAGCACGGTGCCATCTGTAGATAAGCTATTAGGACTGGCCTTACATACCTGTAATTGATGGGGGGTGCCAATAATCATGACTTCAGTCTTGGCATAGCTTAACTGAAGGAAATTATGAGCCATCCACGTTTTTATATCACAAATACAGTTAGATAGGAGAGACGCAGCCAATGCAGAATCTGGTTTAGTGTGGATGTATATCTGAGTGTCATCAGCATAGTAGCGATAATTGAGCCTGTGTAATTTAAGCAGTGGGTCAAGTTGGAAACATGTAAATGCTAAAAAGAAAAAAAATCTCCATGATGGTTTTGAGTGATTTAAGAGTCTTATACTAAAAATGCACTATAAATACACTTTAATGAAAATAAGGATGTTGTTGTTGTATAATAGACTATTTCACTTTATATATACTTTTATATCGGTAAAACCAGGAAACAGTTCCTAATTCCAGAGTTTCACTCTAGTCAGGGCACCCAAACTCACATGATAATTACCGAAGCATACATTCCTGCAGCCAATTTGGAAATTGCTCCACATTATGCTCAATCATTAAGCTTAATCAGCATGAAGCCACACCAAAGACCCTTAAATAATTCAAGAGCATTATGGAGAAATTTTTATTTTCCTCATAGAAGGGAATAACATTTCCTTGGATCCATATCGCAGTCTCACAGTCTTCATTCTCTCCAAGTGTATTTGTGTCAAATAAATGTCATTCTTTCTCCTCATCCTCCCACCATTCCCAGCCCATCTCTTCACTTTCATAAGACAGGCCTACTGGATGCAGGAAAACTGCAATGTGTGAGAAGATTTTAGTCAGCTCACTGTAGTAATCCTGACAAGGACAATGCAATCAGTTATGTTGACATTTATTAGATGCTCAATTGGTCAGCACTTTGAAGGTTCACCAACTCAGACCATGGATTGCAAGGGAAAAATGAGCACTATATGGATTTCCTCCTTGATTTCATCTTAATTTGTTTGGGAAATTAAACAAAGAATTAAAATGTTATTCTCATTTTCTTGTCTTATGTGGTTATAAACAAGCCTTTTAAAGTTGAGTAGATAAAACAATTGAGTAGATAAAAGTCTATATCCTGACATTACCCAAATGTACCCCCCATTTCCTTTTCCTACTCCAGAGAATGTGTCCACATTTTATTAAATTATATCTTGCTCCTGATGTACTGATGTAGGCACACCTTCAGAACTACATCTCCTAAGAATCCTTTACATTGTAGCCATGTGCTCCCTTGAGAGTGGCTGGTAGTAATGGTTCACCTTGATAGCTGACCTCAATCACACCATATATCACTCATCCGACACTGACCAGACCAGTACTTGCTTTTGTTTTATTTAGGGGAAATAACTTGGATGGGGATAAGGGATGACTGTGGGATGCCCAAAAAATTATGGTACAACGATTCCATATACAGTCCTACATATGCGCACTTTACTACAGACTCTCCCTCTGCAGACTGTTGCTCCTCTCAACTCTCCAGTACTTCACTTGCTAACTGTTTCTCTTACAGTTCTCGCACTACACAGAACTTACAGCTTTACACTTCTTTGCTTCTCTCCAGCTCGGAACTTAGTTTCCAGCCTGAAGAGAAATTTATCAGGCTTCTATGAACCTTTCTCTTCACCTTGGGTTAGCACACGGTGAGGCCTACCCTGTTTCAGCAGGATCTCATGAACACCCATTATGGGTCAGGGATCACGGGCCCTTGAATGTGCAGTAAAGTAAGTACTTTAGTGCTAACCGGGCCTTTGACAGACTACAACTCCCAGCCCATCCTCTTCCAGGTCCCATCGACCTGCTCTCTGGTAGTGACTCTCCTTTCCCTTGACTGGCTCCAAAGGCTCCCTCAGACTGTCCACCATTCCTCTCCTAGCCTGCTCCAGCACTTTCTCCTCCAGTCCCAGGGACCATCACTCACCCACCGGTGGATACTTTAAAGTCTCTCTCTCCTCCTGTAGCACCTCCGCTGTTCTCCTGTTCCTCCTGTGTGGCTCCAGGAATCACTCTCCTTCCTGGCTGCACCCAAACCCCCAGGACCCAAGGTCACCCTCCCCAGACTGGGGGTGACCTCCCGGGTAGGGGCCTGCTCCACAGTGCCTCTACTACATCTCCAGACTTCCACCCGACACTACTCCTCCCAGATTGGGCTGACTCTGAGTATTTAATGCCCCTTGCCAATCCTGCCTAGGGATTGGTCAGGGCTCCTTAGAACACTCCAGATGGCTCCACCTACCTACCTGCCTTTTTGACCAGAAACCTACCCTAGGTTTCTAGAAAGAAGTGGGAGGCTCTGGTGACTGCATCTGTTAAGTCCACCCAATTCTGCCTGAGCCTCTCCTCCCAGCCCAGATCAAAACATCAAGACCTGCACATTACAGTCAGGCCTGACTAAATGTACCTCTCATAGCCAAAAACTCTGCTAGAAAACACAGCTATACTATGGGGGCGCTACACATATTCATGAATTGAAAAGCTATACTGGACATTTTTTTTTCTTACCCCCTTCATGACAAGGTCATTTTTTGCTTTTCAGCACCATGCTACTGTAACTGGCCATGCAACACTGTATGCAAATGAAATGTATATCTTTATTTTCACATAAATAGATCTCTCTTTTGGTGGTATTTGATCACCACTGGGGTTTTTTTTTTTTTGCTATATAAATGAAAAAAGACAGAAAATGTAAACAAAAAATAATATTTCCTAAAATGAAATTTATTCATACATGATTCACCAAAATATATTCTGCTACCTGTCTTTTGGTAAAAAAAAGTCCCAACAAGTGTATATTAATTAGTTTGTATGAAAGTCCTAGCACCTACAAACCTTGGTATATTTATTTAAACATTGATCAATCCTGATGTACTGACAACCTCTCATTTCTTGATGCCCTTAAAATGCGAGGACAAATGTGTTTTTTCCACATTTTTCTTTTTTAGATACTGTCACCGGTGCAGTACAGCGGCATCATATGATGATCACTGTAACAGCAGTTTGAACTGTCATGAATGGGCTACATTCATAACAGCTGTAATTACCAATGTGTGGCATGGTACCATGTTATAGCTGTGTGCCAATTACAGCATTACAATAAGCACAGCTGTTTACATTGTGATCATGTGATCTCATAGCGATCACGTGATACCCCAGTCGCTCAGAGCAGCCAAGTACCAGGAGCCGCAATCTGCTGTGTCCACCAGGAGGGGTGCACTGCATGCCCATAAGCTGGTGATATACATATACGTGATCCAACGTGCCTGTGCCACCTGCCCCATACTGTGGGCAGGTGTAAACTGGTAAATCCATTAAACTGGTACTAAACCTAGGAGCCTGCATTCAATATATCTGGTCTCCCACAGTTCCCCGGACATGGAAATGCAATTATTTTAGTAAATATGAACTGCTAAATGCCTTTTCTCATCAGCAGATATAGCAGTCTTCTGACTTCTATCAATGTCCAGCCAAGCACTGGTTAAAGCTGGTAGAAGGCGTTTTTTGACTGTCCTATGAGTCCCCTGATCCTCTGTCTGGACAGTGCTGATCACACGCACCCTCCCAAGAAAAAAAAAGAATTCTCTAGCAATACACACCAAACTGAGCATGTGCAGTCTGACTCCATGGTCTCTGTGTTATCAGACTGGTGGTAAGTTGAGCTTGGACTTCTCTGTTTTTTTGTTTGTACTTGCCTTTCCATAGCTCCTTGCTGCAATAGCCAGTTATAGGTGGAGGACAGTGACCTTGTTTTGTATTGTAACCACTTCAGGTAACATACAAGCACCGCAGCCGCCATTGGGCCACGGCTGGGTGTCTGGTCTGGTCCTGTATCTTTAAGGAGGGTTGGGCTCCTCCAGTCACCTGTCCTTCATCTATCCATTAAATGTATGTGCTTCCATTGTGGAGCCTCTTATATATAGAGTTAGGTCTGCAGTACACAGGGAGCCTTGTCGGGGCCTGCAGCTTACGCATACACTTGCAAATGTGTGTAACCAATCCCCTGCCTTTTAAACGCTACTGTTAGACAGGTGAATTCGGTTGGTGGCAGACTGGTGGTAAGTTGAGCTTGGACTTCTCTGTTTTTTTTCTCTGTGTTATCAGGAATCTATCAGGCGCCAGTGGATGGAAAGGAGGATTAGAGAAGACAGAATCTAACAGCCTTTTTACACAGTGTGGAGGATTAACCCCTTAGGTTCCACAGTGAGTATAACAAGCATGCTAAGTGTCCCCCGGGGTCTTCTCCTCCTGACCTCGACAAGATTTATACTGTACAAATAATAAAATTATTTTATTGAAATTTTAATCCAAACAAACCAGGAGTAGTAGACAATTTCACAATGATTTGGAAGTTGTCATTTTAGTCAGACATATACATCATTTCGTACGAACAATATGAGTGACACCTTGGATTCCCCAATTAGGAGGTGTGACACATTTTTCCGACAATCTAAGACAGAAGAGATTAGGAGGAAAGGTAGGTGACCGCGGACTATCTAAGGACTATTGTGTCTCTTTTTTTTGTCTCTTCAGGTTCGAGTTGAATGGTGGTCAGACGGTGGTTGGCTTAAGTGGACAGATTGTCATCGCAAATTTTCCGTC
>BLSH010176786.1:12854-25035 GCA_018402905.1 Glandirana rugosa | reverse complement strand
GAATATTATCAGACATTGTAACCCGGTAAGGAGGTAAGAAAAACAAAGCGGAGTCCCAACATTCTAATGTGGACCCACCAGATACCGCGGTGCGGTATACATGAATAACTTCGTAAAAACCTGGCTCCTCTCCTTCCTAACTCCTAACGTATACAATTATCACGCTTTTTCTATATCTTTTTCGCACTATTAACATATGCAATCCTCAATCCTTCCTCTCCTCGGTCCAAAAATGCTTCAATAAGTACATATGGCGTGGCGCCATAGACCACCCAGGTGTAATCTTACAACCCTGAGGCGAAACAAAAAGAATGGAGGAATGGCCCAATGTTACAGACTATTATAAGGCTTGCATTATAGATCTACTCCGCTACTGGTGGAGCACCCCTAAACACAAACTTTGGGTTGGCCTAGAGGCTTCATGTGTACAAACAAAAAAACTTAGAATGACCCTTATTGCCTCCAAATTAGGTGCCCCATTGATAGTAACTGTTGCCCCTACAGTTCAAGCAGCCCTCAAAATATGGAATGACTTTCCTTTAGTCTCACGCAACATTAAGGAAGTTACCAAGATACCCACACCGCTTTCTGTGCTACGCCACTTTATTCCCCTCCTCTATATACACCCGTGGCAAGACAAAGGTATCACGCACCTGCACGATTTATTTAATGGGAAGACCCTCCATTCTTTCCAATATCTAGCCCTCCACTATAACATTCAAGCAGCAGACAAGTTTACCTACATTAAAATTCATTCTTTCTTACATAAACACCCTATTCCACTATATTTGGAAAAATACCAGCTGCCCTATTCACTTTCTTCCAGGATCACTCCATTTCTATGAAAGGCATTACCCTATTTTACAATAGCCTGCAGGAGCTAAGCTCTTGCTCTAAGACTAAGACATTACTCAAATGGGAAAAAGTGCTGGGGAGAACATTCCTGGATGAGCACTGTGCAAAGGCTTTCTCCATTACCCACTCCTCATCTAAATGTGCAAACCACTGGGAGCTTTACCAGAAGGTCACACACTTTTGGTACCTTACCCCATTTAAGTTATTCAAAATCTACTAGTCCCATACAGCCCTGTGCTGGAGGGAATGTTGAGAAATTGGCACACTATACCATATACTCTGGGCGTGTATTTCAATCGTATTGGAATAAAGTGTTTAGTATCATATTGGACATCTGTGGACAGCAAATAGCAGCCAGTCCTGAGATGGCACTCTTGCACCTCAACATAAATGAGTTACATATTAAATTTACAGTGGTGACCACACAACTAGAGTTGAGCGAACACCTGGATGTTCAGGTTCGGTGGGTTCGGCCGAACTTCGTGAAAAAGTTCGGATTCAGTACCGAACTTGAACCGAACTTGACCCCGAACCCCATTGAAGTCAATGGGGACCCGAACCTTTCAGCACAAAAATGACTGTAAAAAGTCCTGGAAAGTGCTAGAGGGCTGCAAAAGGAAGTAAAATGATTTTAGAACAATAATCTGTCCCTTACAGCAACAGCAGGAACCTGACCCTATAGGAGTAGGTGATGATTTTAGAACAATAATCTGTCCCTCTAAGCAGTAGACTTTACCTAGTCCAGTCAGATCGTTCTGTAATGCAGGTTGAGATGTTATTAGATCTGTAATCTGTCCCTAAAAGCAGTAGTAGTAGTAATCTCTACCTAGTCCACAATCAGATCGTTCTGTAATGCAGGATGAGATGTTATTATATCTACAATCTGTCCCTCACAGCGCTGGCAGCATCCTCTCCCTACACTAGCCAGAGAGCATGTGACATGCACCACAAAGTGACTCCAGCTTATAAAGAGGCTGGGTCACATGATGCACTGGCCAATCACAGCCATGTCATTAGTAGGCATGGCTGTGATGGCTTCTAAGGGCAAACCAGTGAAATGCTTGTTGATTGGCTGCCCTGCAGCTATTCAACAGGCAGGATCAGATACCCGAACCCAGAACCCGAACCCAAACTTTTTTTCAAATGTCCAGGTTCGGGTCCGGGTCACGGACACCCCAAAGTTCGGTATGGACCCGAACTTTACAGTTTGGGTTCGCTCAACTCTACACACAACTACTCCTAGCAGCGAATATTACAATTACTAGGCAGTGGAAATCCAGAGTCGCACCACCTCTAATAGACATGCTCACCATGCTAAATTTCCAATGCGAAATGGAGAGGATAATGGCTGTCACCAACCAAACAACTGATGTATTTAGGAGTAGGTGGTAGCCCTGGTTGTTACACCCAAAGTGTTCAATTGAAAGTTAGCAAGATTGATGGACCCCTATTTCAGTGGCTGGCCTCCCTTCCCCCCTTCTTTCCCCCTTCCCTACCCCTCATCTCCTTTTATCTAGTTACGGTGTCAGCAGGACCCGATTAGGTGCTACCTAACAGCAGCTCTCTCAGGTTTCATTGGATTGATAAGTAATTCTTCTGCTTGCGCTTAATGGTAGATGCAGAGTTCCCTTCAGGGCACAGCTTGATCCCAACGGGGGGACCCTGGATAGGAACTCTACACTGGGATTAGACCAGACTGTTCAGTACCCTCTAGCACTGAATATTAAAATAAAAAATCTGATGGTAGATAGTGTGTAATCTAAGGGTAAGAAGAATTTGATGAACGTTAAACAGTTTATAATCTAAGGCCATTTTCTCATACATCATATAAAGATTAATGCAAGATGTAAGTTCCTCAAAAGGAATAATTAGCTTTTTCAGAGACTTGGTGATCATCTGTTTTGTGACAGTAAAGACATGGGTAAGCAAATGAAATTCAGATTAGGCACATTCAACCAGTTTTTTTTATTCAGGACAGCTTTGACTGTATCCTTTTAGATAGGTCCATTTATTATAGTGTAAATCAGGGATATGCAATTAGCGGACCTCCAGCTGTTGCAGAACTACAAGTCCCATGAGGCATAGCAAGACTCTGACAACCACAAGCATGATGGGACTTGTAGTTTTGCAACATCTGGAGGTCTGCTAATTGCTTATCCCTGGTGTAAATCATATAAGTGTGAGATCACTTTTTACTTTTTGACAGTCCCACCATATATGTCTAAGCATATACAAATTTAATCTCAGTTACTTTAGTGGCAAAAGTACATGTCCAAACCAGTCCTAAATCAAAGATGGAGTTATGCAAACAAATCGATCTCAATCATAGGGCACATGCCCACTCACAGTCCTTTAGCGGCCATGGTTCATTGAGAGAAATCCCTCATGGCTACATACAGTTGTGCTCATAAGTTTACATACCCTGGCAGAATGTATGATTTATTGGCCATTTTGCAGAAAATATAAATGAGAAAACAAAAACATTTCTTTCACTCATGGATAGGGTTTGGCTGAAGCCATTTATTATCAATCAACTTTACTCTTTTTGGAGTTGAAAATGTTTTTATTAAGAACAGTGGTCAAAGTACAATTATGGGACAACAAGTAATAATGGTCGTCACTGAGTCTGCAAGGTGGCTATCGCCCATAGCAAGGCTCGTGACGAACTGCATTCAGTCCAGGATATTGCCTCAGTAAAAGGAATCTGCAAAAGGGTTGTAAAAACACTATTCCGTTTTAACAATTTTCTTAAGAAAATATAAAGTTTCAGAGAAGAAAAAAAGGGAAGATGGGAAGAGTGGGGGAAAAAGGAGGAGGGTGGGAGAAAAAGAGGTAAGAGAGGAAGAGACAAGAAGGGGGGACAAAGGTAGAATGGTCTGCTGAATGATCATGAGTCAAGAAAACCCCAGTTGGGATGTAGGGGCCCATCACAGGTGCCCCCTTGCAGGATTAATGTGTGGATGGGACCGGCTGGGACCTCAGCGTGTTTTTAAGAGCGTTCGAAGAGGAGAAGCGAGCCAGGTGGACCACACTACTTTGTATTTATCAAATGTATCATTATCCATTGCTAGCATCTCCTCCATCCTCATAACATCATTCATGGTGGATATCCAGAGAGCCAGAGGCAGTGGATGAGTAGTTTTCCAATATAGTGGTATGATTTGTCTGGCCGCGGATATAAGAAACGGAGAAGGCTCAGTTTTTGGGATGTTATGGAACCACCCTGATGAAACCTACAGCTAAGTAGGTGAAAAGCTTTGGTGTATGTGCCTGTGGACCCCTCATTTATCCATGCCAGCAACGGCCCTTCTCCCATCTGGAGCCCTCACACATCAGCTGTGAAGCGGAAGTGGATGGCGTAAACCGGAAGTGCACAGCCAGCATGTCCCCATCTGAACTCATGTGGATATGCTGGCCCTAGGAGACCTCACTGTGCCATACTTGAAGAAAGACCACATCTATATTCATCCTCTGCTCCCTGGATGCACCAGCAGTGCCTCATCTGGTATCCCCACCTGCTGATCTGGTGATCACACTCACTACAGAACTGTGAGTTACATTATCTACTGTGTTGACTACAGATACTGCAGCATTGAAGGAGCCTGCTTCCCTGGCTGCCACACATGATCATAGATCAATGCCAGATCCTGGGCTGAGTATATAGACTGCTGGTACTCAGATCCCCGTTTCCACCCAGACCTGCTGAACTGTGGTCTGGTCACCATTAGGCTCTGACCTGTCAGTTTCCCTATAAGGGATTCAGGCAGTCAAGGAGACTGCTGTGAGGAGGCCCCAGCATACCTCTGTGGTGCCCTCCCCACTTTCCCTGCCCACAAGTGATGTCTGTATAGGCTGGTTCACTATCCCTGCAAATCATTTATTTTAATTTTCAGGATTGTATGTGCAGTATTTTTCAACAATATCTTTCTGTTTTGCCTATCTGTATTTCTGTGAGTGCCAAATATTTAACAGGACCTATGGGTGGTTTGGATGTACCAGGGGTATCACCATACTTGCTGTCAGTACTAACCACTCAGCTATCCTATCACCACTCCCCTGCATCTCATTGCTACATACTGGCAGCTGGCAGGATTTAATATATTTAATCATTCTTGGGATGACACTCTGATATTCTTAAGTGTACTGTTGTGGTCACTCACCACTCTATAGGACAATTAAGTGGTCTGGAAGTACCAGGTGGATCATCATACTTGCCCAGAGTGCTGACCACCCAGTTTCCCCAGAACCACTTCAGTCCTACATGCAACCATTTTCATACCTCTAGGTACATGATGTTTACCTGTTATGAGGACATATAGTGTGCCTGGAAGCTCCTAGTTAGTGGTGAAACACCGCACAGATCATGTCTGATAAATGGATTCCCCAGGTCTACCTCGGTCCCACTCACACATAGTTGCAATACCATAGGCGGTGACACTTCTGGTCATTATCATTACTGACCGGCCTGAGAGGACATGTAGGGACCCTGGAAGTACCAAAGCATCACTTACTGCTGAGTTTCCCAGGTTTCCCCTTGGTCACTGGCCTTATATCACATGCACCTACCTGTATTGCATGCATTGTAAGAAGTCACCAATTAATGAGATATTAGCATGTCTGAATGTGAGAATCTGGCAGAGCTCATGAGTGGTCCACTTTTATCTATAACAACATTGTCATTTGTATATATGTGTTGTACCTATCCCTTTTGATGTTCTTTTCCCTCCATTATTGTGACCATGAATTACCTAAATTATATTAATAAAGTTTTTTCAGAAACTACTGCAATAGGCTCCCTCTCCATTTTTTCTGGAGGTAAAGGACTACTTACCTCTGGGTTTCACCCCACAGTTGTTGTTTTTGATGTGCATCCAAACTGGAACCCCACCCCATACGTGGTGAGTCAGTAGTTCTGTTCCTTTACTTGACCCATTAGCATTTTGGTCATTAGTGCACTGCCCTTACTTCTCTGTTTTTATTTTGGATACAGGAGGATAGAGAGTAAGGCCAACTTAGGGGAGGAAGTCAGAGACTCATTGTAGAGATCATTGTAAATCCAGAACACCTGGTTCCAAAGAGGACAAATTTTCTCGCACTCCCACCAGTTATGGAGGTATGTTCCGCGTGTTGAGCCACATTGCTAGCATACAGCAGATGTAGCTGGGTGTTTACTCTTTTTAAATCATAATGACAACAGAAACTACCCAAATGACCCTGATCAAAAGTTTACACACCCCAGTTCTTAATACCATGTATTGCCCCCTTTAACATCAATGACAGCTTGAAGTCTTTTGTGGTATTTGTGGATGAGGCTCTTTATCTTCTCAGATGGTAAAGCTGCCCATTCCTCTTGGCAAAAAGCCTCCAGTTCCTGGAATTTCTTGGGCTGCCTTGCATGAACTGCACGCTTGAGATCTCCCCAGAGTGGCTCAATGATATTGAGGTCAGGAGACTGAGATGGCCAGTCCAGAACCTTCACTTTACTCTACTGTAGCCAATGACAAGTTGACTTGGCCTTGTGTTTTGGATCATTGTCATGTTGGAATGTCCAAGTACGTCCCATGTGCAGCTTCCTGACTGATGAATTCAAAAGTTCCTCTAGGATTTTTTTGATAACATACTGCATTCATCTTGCCATCAATTTTGACCAAATTTCCTGTGCCTTGGTAGTTCACACATCCCCCAGAACATCAGCGATCCACCTTCGTGTTTCACAGGCCTTGTTGACTCCTCTCCAAATGTAGAGTTCATGGTTGTGGCCAAACAGCTCAATTTTGGTCTCATCACTCCAAATGACTTTGTGCCAGAAGGTTTGAGGCTTGTCTCTGTGCTGTTTGGTGTATTGTAAGCTGGATACTTTGTGGCATTTGCGTAGTAATAGCTTTCTTCTGGTGACTCGACCATGCAGACCATCTTTCTTCAAGTGCCTCCTTATTGTGTATCTTGAAACAGCCACGCTACATGTTTTCAGAGAGTCCTGAAGTTATTTGTGGGTTTTTCTTTGCATCCCAAACATTTTTCCTGGCAGTTGTGGCTGAAATTTTAGTTGGTCTACCTAACTGTGGTTTGGTTTCAACAAAACCCCTCATTTTCCACTTCTTGATTAGAGTTTGAACACTGCTGATTGGCATTCTCAATTCCTTGGATATCTTTTTGTATCCCTTTTCTGTTTTATACAGTTCAACTACCTTTTTCCGCAGATCCTTTGACAATTCTTTTGCTTTCCACATGGCTCCAGAAATGTCAGTGCAGCATTGGATGAAAGATGCAAGGGTCTGTCAGGAGTCCAGAAACTCATTGACCTTTTATACACTCACACTAATTACAAGCAAACAGATCACAGGTGAGGATGGTTACCTTAAATAGCCATCCAAACCCCTTTGTGTCAACTTGTGTGCATGTTATCAGGCCAAAATCACCAGGGTATGTAAACTTTTGATCAGGGTCATTTGGGTAGTTTCTGTTGTCATTATGATTTAAAAAGAGTAAACACACAGTTGATTGATAATAAATGGCTTCAGCCAAACACTAACCATACGTGAAAGAAATGTTTTTGTGTTATTCATATTCTCTGAAAAATGGGCCAAGAAATCATAAATTCTGCCAGGGTATGTAAACTTATGAGCACAACTGTATGATCACATCTGACCAGTTTCACTAGTTACACCCACCTGCCTCAGAGGTGTTTTAGTCAATCTTGAACTGTTATAGCTTCATACCACCAATAATGCAATTGCTTGAGCTGGGATCTTTTCGGCTGTATAAGTGTTTGTAATTTGGTCAATGACACAGGGATTCGTCAGGTACAGATCATGCTAGAGGTCAGCACATTTGTTTCTGTTGGTGGGTTGTTCATTGTGATTGTCAAAAAGTGTGTGTTTTTATTTACTATTTCCTTTTTTTGTTAATGAATAGGGATACTATGTACCCCCTTACTCATTTGTGTGTGTGAGTCTGGGGGAGGGGGGTATCTGGGGGCCCTTTTATGTTGTTAAAGGGGACATGCAGATTCTGATAAGCCCCCTCCCCACAGACCTGCACAATCATCAGGACAGGGTTGTAGGGAAGAGCCCATTTTCCTCACCAACAGCAAACTCTCCGTATATTGACAGCATGTGGCTTAGTATTGGTCAAGGTGGGGTGCAAGCTCATGTCTCACCTTTCCTGGCCAATAAGGCTACATGTTCAGATAAGGGCCTTGTATGGATTTTTATGGGACCACAATTTTGTTTTCTTTTTTTTGCATGGGGCTCCCCCTTTTAATTCCCCTTAAATATTTGGCTTCCATTGATGCCAATGTGGTATGTAGATAGATAGATTTTCTTTGTGCCAAGACAATCTTACAACCTAATTAAAAGTTCAAAGTTTTATTACAAAATCACATTATTAAAAATTATCATTACAACCATACA
Source organism: Glandirana rugosa (assembly GCA_018402905.1). Lineage (NCBI taxonomy): Eukaryota > Metazoa > Chordata > Amphibia > Anura > Ranidae > Glandirana > Glandirana rugosa. The sequence goes on along the minus strand of BLSH010176786.1, from coordinate 16,768 downwards.
AACCACAGTACACAAAACATAACCTCCCTTTACTCATTATCCAGGGGGACAAAATCTGCAATGTTAAGCAATTACATCAAAGTATACATTCAGATGATTCACAATTTGCTGGGGTTGTCTCCAGTGTGGAACCCTGCTTCTTTAAGAGGAATAGGGGAGCACCTTTGAAAACTGAATTAGCAATAAAACACAATTACATTACAAAATTATGAAACATTTCATAATTATTAATGCCTTAACTGTGCAAAAAGCTCCCCAAACCATCTGGGGGTCCACACACCAGAAGGGGGAATGGTGTCACAGCAAAAATCCCACAATATCTCTCCTGGTGCAGATGTGGGAGCAAATAAAGTGGCAAATCAACAGCTAAGAAACAAAAAATACAAACATTACATTAAATTAGAAGCCCCCCTCTCTCTATCCCAGAGGCTACACAAAATAATGTGAGAAATAGATAACGGTTACACACCTAAAATGTCAGAGGCTGGATGTTATTCCATCAACCAATAAGTCAAAAGGGCATATAGAACTATTGATACAAAATGTCCAAGCCCCGGTTGGTGAGTGCAAAATAGATGTAATCCTGACAAAACCAAACAAAAATTAACAGGTAATAAACCACATATGGCTCCTCAAATTTCCATACTTGGTAATGACAATGAGCTGAGGACTACCATAATTTGGCAGTTACACTTTATGGTGATCCTCAACCATCTCATTGCCAAGTATAGAAGTTTGGGGGGGGGCATATGTGGTTTATTACCGAAACCCGGGTAGCCTTGACTAGAACGAACAGCTCGACTTTCCCACACGCGTCCACAGCAAGTTCCCCAGTGGGGTGGACGGGCGGGGGAAACAAGTTATTCCAGATATCTGGGAGAAAGAAATGTTTAAGATACCACCTTGAATGCTTCTGTACCTTTGTGTCACTTGTTATTTGAGTTATACCATAGTTCCAGTTGCATCTGGACTTAGACATTTTGACTACTATGACTGTTTTGCTGTACGTCCAGAGTTTTCTTGTGCTTTTCTATGTAAACTGTGCATTGAAATCCAATAAAAAGTAATAGAAACAAAATTCCTCTTTTTATTACATTGGATGTATATCTTGTAACTGTTCTATGTACCTTACCTTCCAATAAAGCATTTTGTAAACAAAAGAAACAAAAAAAAAATCTATCTATTATAATTACCATATATACTCGGGTATAAGCCGAGTTTTTCAGCACATTTTTTGTGCTGAAAAAGACCCCCCTCGGCTTATACCCGAGTCAGTGTCTGTGGGTGATCAGTAGTTTCACATTAAACAGAGCCGTGCTGCTTCTAAGAGCCGTTCTGTGCTTGTAACTGTGACTAAACACATTGGAATGTAGACAATGCTGAGAGAGGTGTCAGATTTTCAGCTTGATGTCGGCAGGTGGGCGGGACAAGCTGATGTTAGCTGTTCAGTCCCGCCCACCTCCTGATTTCAGTGAAGAGCTGCAGCTCTCCCTCAGCATTCTCTACATTCCAATGTGTTTAGTCACAGTTACAAGCACAGAACGGCTCTTAGAAGCAGCACAGCTCTGTTTAATGTGAAACTACCTTACTCATCCCTTATGTGTTCTGGCTACAGTCTCTGTGTCCTGGCTAAAATCCCTGTGTCCTGGCTAAAATCCCTGTGTCCTGGCTAAAATCACTGTGTCCTGGCTAATATACCTGTGTCCTGGCTAATATCCCTGTGTTCTGGCTCCCTGGCCCTGTGTTCTAGCTGCTGCATTTCCCACCCTAGGCTTATACGCGGGTCAATACGTTTTCCCATATTTTTTGGGCAAAAGTAGGGGTCGGCTTATACACGGGTCGACTTATAAACGAGTATATACGGTACCTTTCCAAAATTACTGCTTGCTTACAATAGTCCCCTAAAATGGCTGACTTTCCAAAATGGTATTTCATTAGGGTGGAGCTGCATCCCTGAGGTGTTTAACTGATGAGACATGATGACGGGTGTTTCTTTGGATGGATGGGTGTGTGTATGTATGAAGAGTAGAGATGGTCCCGATATTTGAGTCAAATGTAAGTTAGACTCGAACATCAGGTGTTCGTCTGTTCGGCAAATCCTGCAAAATTATGGGTCATTTGCGGGAAATCTGAGCGCCCCATAATGCATAGAAATCACAGGGAAATGCCGCCCGCTGATTGGCCAAAGCATGCACATGACCTGCATGCTTTGGCCAATCACAGCGCGCTCTGCTGTGAGTGCGTTTGGCCAATCATGGCTCAGGGGTAGAGTTGAGCGGATACCTGGATGTTCGAGTTTGTCGGGTTCGGCCTAATCTCGTAAAACCGTTCGGGTTCGGCACCGAACTCGATCCGAACTTGACCCCGGACACCGAACCCCATTGAAGTCAACGGTGACCCAAACTTTTGGGCACAAAAATGGCTGTAAAATAGTCATGGAAAGGGCTAGAAGGCTGCAAAAGGAAGCAAAATGGGGGTAAGAGTAGGACAAGTGCCCTGCAAACACATGTGGATAGGGAAATAACTTAAAATCACAGAAAAAAATAAAAATGGGAGGAGGAGGTGGATGTGGAGTAGGGGCCTAGAGGTTGACAAGGCCGTGACCGTGGCAGTGTAGGTGGAAGTGGCGGTGGTGGAGGAGGAGAAGGAGGAGGTAGCCAACACTGTTTTTGTTTGTTTGTTCGTTTTTTAGAATTGGGGTAGCCCCCAAAATATTGAGACATATTAAAAAAAAAAAAGGATACCAATGGCTGTGTGAGGCCGGTCTAAATGTCTATTCTGCACAAGGTACAGACAAGTCTTGTGGGATCCATGCCTGGTTCATTTTAATAAAGGTTAGCTTGTCCACGTTGGCTGTGGACAGGCGGCTGCGCTTGTTTGTGATAACGCCCCCTGCCGTACTAAACACACGTTCAGACAATACACTGGCTGCAGGGGAGGACAGCACCTCCAAGGCATTAAGGGCAAGCTCAGGCCATGTGGCCAATTTGGAGACCCAGAAGTTGAATGGGGCAGACCCATCAGTCAGTACGTGTAGGCGTGTGCACACATACTGTTCCACCATTTTGTTGAAATGCTGCCTCCTGCTAAGATGTTGCCTATCAGCTGGTGGTGCTGTTTGTGGTGGCATGCTGCTGACAAAGCTTTTCCACATTTCGGCCATGCTAACCCTGCCTTCTGAGGTGCTGGCAGTGCCACAGCTGCGTTGACGACCTCTGCCTTCGCCTTGTGCTTCCACTGAGCCCCCGGTGTCATTTGGGAATGCCCTCAGCAGTGCATCTACCAGAGTGCACTTGTAGTCGCACATCTTCCGATCACGCCCCAGTGAGAGAATTAAGGACGGCACGTTGTCCTTGTAACGGGGATCCAGCAGGGTGGCCACCCAGTAATCAGCACAAGTTAAAATGTGGGCAACTCGGCTGTCGTTGAGCAGGCACTGCAACATGTAGTCGCTCATGTGTGCCAGGCTGCCCAGAGGCAAAGACAAGCTGTCCACTGTAGGAGGTGTATCATCTGTGTCCTCTGTATCCCCCCAGCCATGCTCCAGTTATACCCATGAGCTGCATTGGGTGCCACCCTGCTGTGAACATGATTCCTCATCCCCCTCCTCCTCATCATCCTCGTCCTCCTCATCCTCCAGAACTGTCCCCTGGCTTGAAAATTTTTGACCTGGCCTATGCTGGTGCAGGAACCCACCCTCCGAACCACTTGTGAATGACTGGCCTGAAAACCGTGGAAATGACCCCTCTTCCTCCTCCTCCTGTGCCACATCCTCTTCCATCATCGCCCCAAAGTGTTTTTTCAAGGAGACATAGAAGTGGGATAGTAACGCTGAGAACAGCGTCATCGGCACTGGCATGATAGGGTGAAGATACAGAGGAACTTTTTTGTGAAACCCCGCTACTACCTTCTCC
>BLSH010176785.1:1481973-1492086 GCA_018402905.1 Glandirana rugosa | reverse complement strand
TTAACCCGAACCTGGACTTTTTTTGAAAAGTCCGGGTTCGGGTCCGGGTCCCGGACACCCCAAAGTTCGGTACGGACCCGAACTTTACAGTCCGGGTTCGCTCAACACTAGTCAGGAGTCCAGAAACTCATTGAACTTTAACACACACACACTAATTACAAGCAAACAGATCACAGGTGAGGATGGTTACCTTAAATAGCCATCCAAACCCCTTTGTGTCAACTTCTGTGCATGTTATCAGGCCAAAATCACCAGGGTATGAAAACTTTTGATCAGGGTCATTTGGGTAGTTTCTGTTGTCATTATGATTTTAAAAGTGTAAACACAGTTGATTGATAATAAATGGCTTCAGTCAAACACTAACCATGAGTGAAAGAAAAGTTTCTGTGTCATCATTCATATTCTCTAAAAAAATTGCCAAGAAATCATAAATTCTGCCAGGGTATGTAAACTTATGAGCACGACTGTAATGATTCTTGTGAAATGTGAGGCAAAGTAGTAGTTTCAGAAGTCTGGTATGCCCACCCCACCCTTCTCCTTGGATCTGGTCAGCAAGCTAAATTTGATTTGGGGTCTTTTGTGCGCCCAAATGAATTTAAGTTGGATCAAGTGTATGGTCTTGAAAAACTTTGAGGTATTTTTATAGGCAGGGTTCTGAATAAGTAAAGAACTCTTGGTAAGATAGATTTGCAAATGGCAGCTCGAATGAACCAAATGTTTTGGGTGCCAGGCTAAGAAGTTATGTTAATATATTTGAGAAAGTTGTGGGGTCAGCCAGATCCCAAGGTATTTGAGTGCTGAAGCTTCCCATTTAAAGGGACTATTGTCTTGTGTGTTTTTAAGGGCTTCCTCTGGAAGGGTGATATTCATCACTTCAGATTTTGAGTTGTTTATTTTTAAATTAGATATGTAACCATATATTAATAAATTCTTTAGCAGGGTGGGTAATCAGATATGCGGGATTGTTAGAAAAAACAATAGGTCGTCAGCGTAAGTGGCGACCTTGAATTCTCTGTTGGCTACCTTAAACCCCTTAATCATTCTTTCGGCTATTACCCTTCTGATGAATGGTTCAAGCGTAAGAATGAAAAGTATTGGTGATAGGGGGGAACCCCACCTCGTACCATTGGTAATGCTCACGTTTTCTGATAATGATCCATTGATCTTTAATTTGGCAGATGGGTGTTTGTTAAGCACAGAGATACAGGTCATCATATGGGTACCCAAGCCAACAAATCTTCAGGTTTCCAGCATGAAGTCCCAGGCTACTCGATCGAATGCCTCCTCCGCGTCCGTGGATAGGAGAAGGCCTGCAATCTATTGCATCCAGGCGGCATAGATTAAATTGAGTGATTTGATGACATTGTCTCTTGTCTCTCTGCCTGGTATAAATCCTGCTTGTTCAGGTCCAATTAGAGCATGTAGCAGAGCCTCAGTCTATAGTCGGTCTATAGCTGGTACAAATTTGCTGGGTCCTTATTTGGCTTGGGAATTACCATTATGAATGCTGATAGGAAGGCTGGGGGAACTTCCCTTGGATTTGAGAGGTAGTTCAATGCCTCAGTGAGAGGTCTTATTAGAATGTCATTGAATGTCTTATAGTAGATGGAAGAAAAGCCATTTGGGCCGGGGCTCTTTCCTGCCTTCAAGTCCTTAATGACCTGTCGGATTTCTAATGTTTCAATAGGTCTTTCTAGGTGTTCAATGTCTACATCTGTTAGTGTAGGAAGTTTGGAGTCTCTTAGGTAATCTTGAATGGTTTGTAATTTGCTGCCATGAATATCTGTTGGCTTGTGTTGTTTTGGGAGATTGTAAAGTTTAGTATAAAAGTCATGGAAATGATGTGCAATTTGCTTGTTAGTGACGTCAAGTTTCCCATCTTTATTTTTTATGCCCAAGATATTATGAGTGGTCCTGGGTCCCCCTCAGAGCCCTTGCCAGAAATTTGCCTGTCTTGTGCCCAAATGCATAATAGATCTTTTTCCTAAAGAATAGGAAACGTTTCGTTTTTGCCTCTAGTGTCTGTTGTAGCGTTTTCCTGGTCTGCAGCAGAGCTAGTGCAGATTGTGTAAGGTTTTGAATTTTCTCAGTCAGTTGTTTGATTTCTTTCTCTTTCTCTCTTTTATGTTGGGCTCTCATCTTGATGAATTCTCCTCTAATAGAGGACTTATGAGCCTCCCATATTATCAGGGGATCAATGTCAGATGGTGTTTTGTGTTCAAAGAATTCATTTAAAAGTGATGTAATCTTGGGGAGCAGCTCAGGGTCAGTTAATAATGAGGAGATTAATCTCCAAGTGGGGGGTTTAGGCATGGAAACTGAGAAGTTCATGGTCAAAGAAATGGGGGCATGATCATGCGGATTGTATTCCTATATTAGCCTCTGAGATCATATGTAGATCTCTCTGGGAAATAAAAATATAAACAATCCTAGATTAACGATCGTGTGGGATGGAATAGAGAGTACATTCTCTTCCCTCAGGGTGAAGGAAGCGCCAGGAGTATATTAGTTGTAAGAAATTTTATAGTGATTTGAGTCTTTTTAAGATTCTGTAAATGGAGTAGGTTTTGCCTGATGAGGTGTCTGTTAAGGGGCTTAAGGGTAGGTTGAAATTCCCTCCAAAGATTAGGCAACCTGAACTAAAGCTTTCAAGTTCTTTTTCTAAAGGCTGGCAGAAAGTTAAGTGTGATGATAATACACATTTGCTAGTGTGATTGGGTTTCCCCAACATGTCTCCTTAAGGAAGAGGTATTTCCCTTAGGCGTCTGTTAGTCTGTCAGTCAGTTCAAAGGAAGCTTCTCTGCTAACCAGGACCAAAACTCCCTTTTATTTGGCGAGATCATAAGTAGCATGGTAAGCTTCAATGAAGAAGGAGTCAGTAAGTTTTGGTACATGGTGAATCTTGGAATGTGTCTCCTGCAAAAAAGCAAAGTGGGGCCTACCTTTTTGAATTCCCTCAAGAGGGCTAAACGTTTTTCGGGAATGTTCAGCCCCTTAACACTGTGAGATATCACTGGGGGATTGTTTCCTAAGGAGGAGTACGCCATTGTACCAAATCAGAGAGAGACGGTGAGCCTCAACCTGTAACAAAACTGTATAAACTGTTAGAATGTATGAATATGACCTTGGCAGTTATTTATTAGAGATATAGAAAATCACTATAGAGAAAGTGATGAAATAGATAGGAGAAAAAGAAAGTACAATAGATGAAAATGAGTTACAAATCCAACACCTTTTAGATAGATACACTATCTAAAGGGTCCTAAATAGTGCACCTTAATATAAGCTAAGTGCTATATCAAGGGGTGCTTTGTGGGGCTGAGGGAGGTGTTAGCTGGTATTAGGGGTCAAGTCCTGGGGAAAAAAGTGTGGGAACTCATCCAAGATCCCCCACCTCAAAAATAAAAAAGTGTGTGTGCCTGTGTATATATATATATATATATATATATATGTACACACACACACAGATATATATATACCTGCTGGCTGATAATGCTGGGGATACTGCCGGATGGTACTTCTGGGTGGTACTGCTGGATGGTACTGCTGGGTGTACTGCTGGATGGTACTGCTGGATGGTGCTGCTGGATGGTACTGCTGGATGGTACTGCTGGGGGTACTGCTGGATGGTTTCTGCTGGATGGTCCTACCAGATGGTCCCACCGGATGGTACTGCTGGGGGTACAGCTGGCTTGTACTGCTGGCTGGTACTGCTGGCTGGTACTGCTGGATGGTGCTGTTGGATGGTAATGCTGGGGGTACTGCCGGATGGTACTGCTGAATGGTACTGCTGGATGGTACTGCTGGATGGTTACTGCTGGCTGATACTGCTGGATGGTGCTCCTTGGTGTACTGCTGGAGGGTAATGCTGGATGGTACTGCTGGGGGTACTGCTGGATGGTTACTGCTGAATGGTACTGCTGGATGGTACCGCTGGATGGTGCTGCTGGATGGTATTGCTGGATGGTACTGCTGGATGGTGCTGCTGAATGGTTACTGCCGGATCGTACTGCCGGGGGTACTGCTGGGGGTACTGCTGGCTGGTACTGCTGGATGGTGCTGTTGGATGGTAATGCTAGGGGTACTGCTGGATGGTACTGCTGGCTGGTATTGCTGGGGGTACTGATACTGCTGAATGGTACTGCTGGTGGTATTGGTACTGCTGGGGTACTGGTACTGCTGTATGGTACTGCTGGAGGTACTAGCAGATGGTACTGCTGTCCCAGATCGTGGGTTCCCGACCCACCATCTCCGAGCATCAGTGTGACAGGAGGAAGCATGCAACTGCATAGAAAGCAGAGCCGATGCTTCCTGTATCTCTCTTGTCACAGGCGGAGTACATTTGATTTCACTCCGCCTGTGACAGAAGCCAGTGCTATACAGGAAGCATCGACTCTGCTTCTTCTAGCGCCGGCTCCCTCATTCACACTGATGCTCGGGGATGGTGGATTGGAACCCACGATCTGGGCTTGCCGACCCGCCATCCCAGAGCAGGAGGTGGCGGGCCACATCACAGGGCACCGTGGGCCACATGGAGGAGGAGGCAGAGCGGACAGAGCTCTCTAGCCTCAACTGCTCATGGAGGAGAGCGGGAGTGTGCTGAGGTATTCAGTCCTGCAGGAGGGGGCTGCTAATGGGAACGTTGTTCCTGCTGTAGTAAAAAGAACAGGGGCGACGTTCCCATGCATTCCTGCAGGACTTGAGCCCTAGCTGGTATGCAAATCACCAAGTAGGGTGTCCAACAATAATATATTTAAAATAACAATCTATATTGTCGAAGATGAGTGTGTTGCAGCCTTGAAAAGCAGTGATATAGGGGCTAAAAGGTCAACTCCGCACTTTTGAAGTGGCTGAAATATGAGTACCACCATATTTGTGCAATGAGGAGGGGGGTAGAGTTGAGTGAACCCGAACTGTAAAGTTTAGGTCCGTACCGAACTTTGGGGTGCCCGTGACCCGGACCCGAACCTGGACATTTGGAAAAAAGTTTGGGTTCAGGTTCTGGGTTCGGGTATTTGATCACGCATGTTGAATAGCTGCAGGGCAGCCAATCAACAAGCATTTCACTGGTTTGCCCTTAGAAGCCACCACAACCATGCCTACTAATGGCATGGCTGTGATTGGCCAGTGCATCGTGTGACCCAGCCTCTGTGTAAGCTGGAGTCACGTAATGCTGCATGTCACATGCTCTCAGACTAGTCTAGGGAGAGGATGCTGCCGGCGCTGTGAGGGACAGATTGCAGATATTAATAACATCTCATCCTGCATTACAGAACGATCTGATTCTGGACTAGGTAGAGATTACTACTACTGCTTTGAGGGACAGATTGCAGATCTCATCCTGCATTACAGAACGATCTGATTCTGGACTAGGTAGACTCTACTGTTTTGAGGGACAGATTGCAGATCTCATCCTGCATTACAGAAGGATCTGATTCTGGAATAGGTAGAGTCTACTGATTTGAGTGACTTATTATTGTTCTAAAATCATCTCCTAGTTCTATAGGACCAGGTTCCTGCTGTTGCTGTAAGGGACAGATTATTGTTCTAAAATCATTGCCTACTCCTATAGGGTCAGGTTCCTGCTATTGCTGTAAGGGACAGATTATTGTTCTAAAATCATTGCCTACTCCTATAGGGTCAGGTTCCTGCTGTTGCTGTAAGGGACAACAGATTGTTGTTCTATAATCATCTCCTAGTTCTAAAGGGAGAGGTTCTTGTTGGTGCTCTAAGGGTTGTTCTAAAATCATCTCTAAAATCATTGCAGCCCTCTAGCACTTGCTAGGACTTTTGTACAGGCATTTTTGTGCCAAAAAGTTTGGGTCCCCATTGACTTCAATGGGGTTCGGGGTCCTGGGTAAAGTTCGGGTCAAGTTCGGCCAGACCCGCCGAACCCAAACATACAGGTGTCCGCTCAACTCTAGTGGGGGGGTTTAAAATGCATAGGAAGGAAAATAACTTTGTCAGAAACAAATAAACATAAAGGACATGAAAAACCTCTAAACAAATAAACGTGGCTGGTCTACTAACAAAAACTACATGGAATTAAAGAAGTTTACGGTAATTCTGGATTCAGGAGTTACTGTAAAATAAGAAGTCTATTTCAATTGTGCTTAGGGTGAGAGGAGAACGCCTTATAACCAATTCGTCTAAGCTTAATTACTGTAAAAAGATAGTGAAAGTATGTTGAGTAGCATAGTTTCAAGTGTAGGATTTGTCTTCAGTGGTGGCATATGGGTATAGGGACAAATAGGCCTTAGGTACAGAGCTGTTCACCTTGTTTCGGGGACTGTGCAGAGGCCAGACTGTTCTTGCATGTCTAAGTGGAACAAATCAGGCAATAAGTTCAGGTACTGGAGTAAGAGGATGATTTCAAACATCTAATCCATTAGTCAGCTCAGAACAAAACAAGGTGGGCTTCACGTATAGATAAGGAAAGAGAAGGTAGCTTGGTGAAGTAAGTAATCAAACACCAGCACACATTATTGAGGGTTGTAATTGGGTAATTAGGCTTCATCCAGTGCTCTGGAGGAATGAGCCCTGTTGTTTGGAGTTCCCACAATTGAACCTCCTTGGCGGTTTGGTTTCAACTTTTTTGATTGGCTTTTCTCAGGTCATGTGCAGGGAGATGTGGGGGACACCTTTCCAAAGGTGGTAGGAGGAATTCTTGGTACCGGTCTGGGAGATCGACCTGGCCTAGTTGAAGTGAGTTGCAAAACTCTGGTAAGTATTGAGGGGACCATAAGGAATGTTGATGGCCATTGTGGGTTACCAGCAATGCAACTGGAAAACGCCATGTGTATCTTAAGTCTTTCTCACGTAATTTGTCCAGCTACGATTTTCATGGTTTTCTGAGATAAGTCATGAAAAAGCATAATTTTTCCCCATTAAAGATGATCCTTCTTGCTTTGCACACGATATCTTCCTTTTATGAAACATTTTGCAGGCAGCATATGATATCATGCGGTGGCATTGTGTCAGGGCCTCTCGCTCTAAGGGCTCTGTCAGCTCTCACAAACTCAATTTCTGTGTCTTCAGGCCTTTCTAACAAAATGTTGAAGACCATCTGCAAGGCTGGAATAATTTGCCCATTAGAGTCAGGGATCCCCCTTACTCTTATATTGTTCTGCCTCCCCCTGTTGTCAAGGTTCTCTAAATGCCTATTCATTTCTATGAAGTGGATAGAGTGTGAAGCTGTCACTCTCTCCAGTCTGTGTATTGTCTTCTTCCTGTGTTTCCCAGCCCCTTCTCTGTGAGAACCAGCAGGTTGGTTTTGAGGTTGGTTATGGCTGCTGAAAATGTGGATTTAATGTCTGCAGCAAAGCAAGACATATCTGAGCGGATGGTCTGAGTGAGAAATTCCCCTTCAGTTATCCTCTTTGGCCAATTGTGAGTCCTCAGTGAAATCCTCTTCTGGTTGAGTCGGCGCCATCTTGCCTCTGGCCACGCTGCTCCGGGAAGATGATTGACTTTTGAAGAGGTCAGAGGTGTTTCGTCCTTTGTATGTGTACACAGCCGAGGAGCCGTGGGATCAGGTGTGTGGCGTTTGGTGGTCCTGTTTGTCCATAATCGGGTGTCTGGATTGCAGAGAGACGTGTTAAAGGCTGCAAATCCTCCGGAGCTCCTCTAATGTGCTGCCACCCCAACCGTGCGCCAAGCCACGCCCCTCAAGTACTTAATTTTTAGCACGTAGCACTTTAATGAGATGCATTGCACTTTTCAATGTGATTCACTTATATGAATTTATTTTTTATAGTTTATATTGATACTGTATTATTATTTAATTAAGCACTTTGAGAACTCTGTTGTATATGTTGAAATAGTGCTGCACATACTTAGTGGTGTTAGCATTGAGATTACCCCATACAGAGTAATTATAGTGCAGGCAGCTACAAGGAAATACACACCATAGCTCATGGTTTTCACTGCTCTTAATAGCTTTTGCTGTTGCCTCCTGGTTTCTACAGAGAGACAAACTGTGCATATATTTTATATTCTTTACATCATAATGCCCTGAGTGCCCTTTGTCCTACCAGTAAGAGTATAACAGTGACAATTATAAAGAATAGGAGTTTACAGATAATGACTAATGATAATCTTAGTAAACATCCATTCCTATTTATGTTCATGTTTCTTAACAATACAGTAATTTTTTAAAAATGTGTAGTCATTTTTCCACTCAAATGAGACATGCTGACTGAATGATAAAGATTAAATGATAGCAATCAAGAATCATATAAAAAAAACAAAAAAAAACAAAAAACATTTCATTACCACGATAAACTAAAGCATACTTTGCATTTTAATGATGGTTTCTATTGAGGTTGGAAAGTCATGTAGGACTATTCAATATAACAGTGACAAGTGCAAGGATTGTGAGCAAAATGCAGTAACCCATAGCTACCAAAATATTTTATTTGCTAAAGTCAAAACAGTGAAATATTAATTCTTATTGATTGCTACGATTTACTGAACTTTTCACGAATCTTCACCTTACTGAATTATCACCACCCACCTCTCCGCCTCGTCCATTCAGAGAATATTTCACATTCATTCAGAAAATGCAAACCATTCCCTGAATGGTACCTGTGCTGAGCAGTGGCAGTGACCTCCGGTGTTCACAATGCAGCAGGTCAGCATGTTGACTTTTTAAATGAAATTAATGAAAGCACCATGATGGTGTAAAGTAGGCTAAATTGAATGTATTTATTTATCTTGCATATGTGTGTGTACTGTGCTTAACCACTTCACCCCCGGAAGGATTTCCCAGGTTAGGACCAATCTGTCCAATGAGGAGAGAGACAGCGGCTGGGCTCATGCACATCGCTGGATTGGATGAGGCTCAGGTAAGAAAAGGGGGGGGGGGCGTGGCTTGCGAGCGCTCAGGATGGCAGCCTAAGCCGAGAGCTCTCTGCACTGACCAGGGGAAACAACGACTACAGAGCAGACCCAGCGCACTATCCGCCTAACAACTGTACCCCTTAGGTACCGGACACCGAGGAGAACATGCAGCGGAAACGAAAGGAAGACCGACTGCCACAAAAACTTACGGACTTCTTCCACCGGCCTGCACCGAACGATCGGGGCGCACGTGGTGCAACGAAAGATCGGAACTTCCGCGAAGATTCCGAAGCCGCGGACGAGTACAGAGTGGCGGCCTATACGGATCTCCCTGATGCCGACTCAGATGAAGGACGGGAAGCTCCTGACCATCACTCCAACTCCTCCGCATGACGCAGCCCGACCACAGCTAGCCCTGCCAAGGCCAGGATGCGCCTAAACACAGCTCACCAGGACACAGTGAGTACTGAAGACCAGGCCTTGGGCCTAGCACACAACGCAGAACAGAGCATTGCTTCATTTCCCACCTCAGGACAGCCAGTCCTGGACACAACCATGAAGGACATGCTACTGTCTTTACAAACATCACTTATGTCAAATATATCGTCCATATTTGTTAAAGTCACAAAGGACATACGCCAAATTGATCATAGGGTCCAACACCTAGAAGAAAAAATGGACGATTGTACTAACACAGTCAATAATCTTGTAGATGCTTACACTGACCAAAAAGAGGATATAGCTTGGATTCGAGACAAATTGGCCGACCTCGAGGACCGCAGTAGACGGAACAACCTAAAACTACGTGGAGTCCCCGAGTCTATTCCACCACAAGGCCTCCTAAAATATGCCACAGACTTATTCTCATCCTTGCTCCCCATGTTATCCCCAACGGACCTGATTATTGATCGGATCCACAGGATCCCTAAGCCCAGACACATGGAAGAAAATGTCCCTAGAGATGTCCTCATGCGGATACATTTTTTTTCCACCAAGGAACAAATTCTACTTAAAACTCGTCAAATGTCCACCTTTCCAGCCCCATACGATAAGATCCAAATCTACCCTGATCTTTCCAAACATACCCTACAAGCTCGCAGGGAACTAAAGACAGTCACCAAGGCACTCTCCAACCACAAGATTCTGTACAAATGGCGACATCCAGCCACAATCCTGACCAAGTACAATGGGAACGCACATGCCATTTCGTCCCTAGAGAAAGGCATGCACCTCCTTCAGCTATGGGGCATCACGTACACGCAAGGGTAACAT
>BLSH010176785.1:1430343-1440700 GCA_018402905.1 Glandirana rugosa | reverse complement strand
TTTTTTTTTATTTATTGTATTTTTTTATTTTTTACATCCGCCTACACCTGATAGAATTTTGACACACTCTTTACATATTTAATCACCCCTCTTCGGTATAGTGACAAGATTCTTGTCACTATACCGAAGAGGGTCGATTAAATATGAAAAAAGTGTGTCAAAATTCTACTAACATGTAAGATGTTAGTAGAATTTTGAGACACTCTTTTCATATGTCATCGGCCCTCTTCGGTATAGGGACAAGAATCTTGTAGACGTTTGACACACACTTTTGATAGTTAATCGTCCCTCTTCGGTATAGTGACAAGATTCTTGTCACTATACCGAAGAGGGCCGATTAAATATGAAAATAGTGTGTCAAAATTCTACTAACATGTAAGATGTTGGTAGAATTTTGAGACACACTTTTCATATGTAATCGGTCCTCTTCGGTATAGGGACAAGAATCTTCGGTAGACGTTTGACACACACTTTTGATAGTTAATCGCCCCTCTTCTTTTAAGATGATTGTAGAATGTACAATCATCTTAAAACTGTGTGAAAAAAGTATAAATTAGCTGGGAGAAGCCATATCACTGTTCTTAGAACAGTGATATGGCTTCTCCCCACTAATTTATACATTTCTCACACAGTTTTAAGATAGTCCACATCCGCCTACATTTTTTATTTTTTTATGTTATTTATTTTTTTTTTATGATTTTAAGTTATTTCCCTATCCCAATTTCTTTGTAGGGCACTTGTCCGACCCTTACCCCCATTTTCATTCATTTTGCAGACCTCTAGGACTTTCCAGGACTTTTTTACAGCACTTTTCAGAATTTTTAGTAAAATTACCAGAACCCCGGACCCGAACCCGGACTTTTTTTGAAAAGTCCGGGTTCGGGTCCGGGTCCCGGACACCCAAAAGTTTGGTACGGACCCAAACTTTACAGTTCTGGTTCGATCAACTCTAATTACTACTACTACTGCTTCGAGGGACAGATTGCAGATCTCATCCTGCATTACAGAACGATCTGATTCTGGACTAGGTAGAGTCTACTGCTTTGAGGGACAGACTATTGTTCTTAAATCATCTCCTAGTTCTATAGGGTCAGGTTCCTGCTGTTGCTGTAAGGGACAGATTATTGTTCTAAAATCATTGCCTACTCCTATAGGGTCAGGTTCCTGCTGTTGCTGTAAGGGACAGATTATTGTTCTAAAATCATCGCCTACTCCTATAGGGTCAAGTTCCTGCTGTTGCTGTAAGGGACAGATTATTGTTCTAAAATCATCGCCTACTCCTATAGGGTCAGGTTCCTGCTGTTGCTGTAATTACAGATTATTGTTCTAAAATCATCGCCTACTCCTACAGGGTCAGGTTCCTGCTGTTGCTGTAAGGGACAGATTATTGTTCTAAAATCATCACCTACACTGCCACGGTCATGGCTTAGTCAACCTCTAGGCTCCTACTCCACATCCACCCCCTCTTCCCATTTTTATTTTTTTTATTTGATTTTAAGTAGAGTTGAGCGACTTTACAGTTCGGGTCCGTACCAAACTTTTGGGTGTCCGGGACCCGGACCCGAACCCGGACTTTTCAAAAAAAGTCCGGGTTCGGGGTTCTGGTAATTTTACTAAAAGTTCTGAAAAGTGCTGTAAAAAAGTCCTGGAAAGTCCTAGAGGTCTGCAAAAGGAAGGAAAATGGGAGTAAGGGTCGGACAAGTGCCCTACAAAGAAATGGGGACAGGGGAATAACTTAAAAGCATTTTTAAACAAAAATCACATAAAAAATCAAAAATGGAGGTGGATGTGGACCATCTTCAAACTGTGTGTGAAAAGTATTAATTAGCGGGAGAAGCCATATCACTGTTCTAAAATCATCTTCAAACTGTGTGAAAAAAGTATAAATTAGCCGGGAGAAGCCATATCCCTGTTCTAAAATCATCTGCAAACTGTGTATGAAACTTAAACAATAGCCGGGAGAAGCCATATCCCTGTTCTAAAAGCATCTGAAAACTGTGTGTGAAACTTAAACAGTAACAGGTAGAAGCCATATCCCTGTTCTAAAAACATCTGAAAACTGTGTGTGAAACTTAAACAATAGCAGGTAGAAGCCATATCCCTGTTCTAAAAACAGGGATATGGCTTCTACCTGCTATTGTTTAAGTTTCCCTCCTGAAGAGTGCCCCCATAGCAAGCTGAACTGAGCCACAGCTCTGTGTGTCTATTGTGTCTCCTCTCTCTCCACATTGGCTCACTAACTTTGATTGACAGCAGCGTAAGCCAATGGTGCTCCTAGCCGATGAGGAGGAGAGTCCTGGGCAGCCGAGTCTCTCGTGCAACATCGCTGTACAGAGATGGGGCTTGAATAAGTATTAGGGGGGCTGCTGCACACAGAAGGCTTTTTATCTTAATGCATAGAATGCAATCACTTTAAGATACATAAACAACTTCTATGTTAAGCTATGTCATAGGTGTGGAGACTCATAACTCATAACTCTACGACAATCCTTAGTAATTAAGGATGAGCTCCTTGTTTAGTCTGAACACTGGTTAGGACCAGGCTTTTCTTGTTTGGACATTCATCCAAACACCAGATTTTCAGCACATTTAGCAGGAGCTAAACATCATGTATAGTAGCAGGTTTTTCCTCTCGCTACGCTATGACAGCCGTCTTCTTCCATTGTGAAGGTTGGTAAGGGGATTGTAAAGGCACATTTAAAAAAAAAAAAACAAACATGTCATACTCACCTCCTCTGTGCAGCGGTTTTGCACAGAATGGCCCCTAACCCCTTCTTCTGGGGTCCTCCAGCAGTGCTCTGGGCTCCTCCTCTTCTCGAGTGACCACCACGCTTCCCTGGGGTTACCCGTGCAGGCACCCTCCAGAGTCCTGCTGTTGTGTGTATTCACACAAACAGCGGGACTTGGCCCCGCCCCCAAGCTCCCGGGTCACTGGACTTGATTTACAGTAGCGGGAGCCAATGGCTCCCCAGTTATAAATCCAGCTAATGAGAACCGGAGCAACTGGAGTGAGCAGCAAGGCTCGTTCCTGCGCGGGTTCGTTTTGGGCTCAGGTAAGTAAAGGGCGGCTAGAATGCATTAAGGTGAAAAACATTAAGGGTTTACAACCCATTTAACCACTTCAGATCCTTGCTATAGCCAATTGTTGGCTAGAGTGCGGATCTGAATTGCCGGGGGGGGCGTCAATTCACGTCCGCCCCTTTGCGCGCTCCAGGCATGCTCTCGCAGCTGCCGCGCCCACCGCACACTGTGGGAGCATGACCGCGGGTCGGGCGGACTCGATGTATGCCGGAGACCCACGATCCCTTCACAGAGAGCCAGAAGGGGGAACTGCCGATGTAAACACGGTGGTTCCCTGCTCTGTGAGGGGGCGCATGACAGTTCAACTGATCCCTGTGATCTGGATTAGTTAGATCTGTTATGTCCCTGTCAGCCCTGCCCCCACACAGTTAGAACACAGTGAGGGAACACATTTAATCCTTTGATCACCCCCTTAGTGTTAACCCTTTCCCTGCCAATGACATTTATACAGTAATCAGTGTCTATTTTTAGATCTCATCGCTGTATAAATGTCATCGGTCCCAAAAAAGTGTCAAAAATGTCCGACATGTCCGCTGCAATATCGCAGTCCCGATAAAAATTACAGATCGCTGCCATTACCAAAAAAAATAATAATAAAAACGCCATAAACCAATTTCCATAGTTTGTAGGTGCTATAACTTTTGCGCAATCCAATCAATATACACTTATTGCAATTGTTTTTTACCAAAAATCTATCGAAAAATACCTAACCTGATAAATAAATTTGTTTTTTTATTTTTTATTTTTGAATATGTATTATAGCAAAAAGTAAAAAAAAAATGTTCTCTTTTCAAAATTGTCGCTCTTTTTTTGTTTATAGCGCAAACAATAAAAACACAGAGGTGATCAAATACCATCAAAGGAAAGCTCTATTTGTGGGAAAAAAAGGACATCAATTTTGTTCAGGTACAACGTCGCACGACTAAACAATTGTCATTCAAAGAGTGACAGCGCTGAAAACTGAAAATTGGTCCGGGCAGGAGGGGGGTTTAAGTGCCCAGTAAGAAAAAGTTTAAGGAGGTGATGGGTGTAAGCACCCACTGGATCCTAAGCAACCAGTCACATCATCCAGCCCCATAAATTTACTGGCTGTAAATCATCATGCATGTAAACATAACAGCCTGTATAGTTAAAAAAAACAGTGTGGGGTTTCCGCATACTTTACACCAGGCCCCCGGGGAATTCTAAGGTGAACCCCGTGCCAAAAAAAATTGAAGAGTAAGTACCGACACCGACACTAGACCCAGGATATATAAGGCATATAAGGCATATGGGAACCTTCACCGCAGCACTGATTATTGCACATAGATATCATATCCACAGTGAGTTCTTTTTATTTGTCACCCCAAAAACTGGCATGGCGTCATCCCCAATTTCTGTACAAGGTCTTTTATTCAGTCCCAAAAATCTAGAAAAAAGCATGGGGTTGACATCAGACCCTTATCCAAGCATGCAGCAGGTTATAAAAGGTGGGGATGAGCATGCACCCCACTACTAAACCAATCAGGCTACATGCCCTCAACAAGGAGGAACACCAGAAGGGAACCCCCTGATAAAGCACTTTGTTCCCATGCTGAGGAGGACAAGGGCATCTTCCCCACAACCCTGACCCAGTGGTTGTGGGGTCCTGTGCACCAGGAGTGTATTGAAATCTGTAAGCCCTCTTTAACAATAAGGGAGGCACCCAAATACCACCCCCTATGTGAATGACTAAAGGGTAAAAGACTGCATTTCAGATTCTGACCATTGCTGACCTCTGAATGTGAGCTCCAGCGGATGATGGTATGAAAGTATAAACAAAAGGAACAGGGTCTCCAGGGTTATTGACCAAATACAGACATGATCTTTATACTTACCGGTCATCTGCCGGAGTTGTGATTTGCAGACAAGCAGTTGTCTTGAGCAAATATTTCAGCATTTTGAAGAACACCTGAGCAGGCAAAGATCAGTTTGATCAGTTTGGACCTGTGTTTAATCTGAACTAAAGACTCATTCCTAATGTATACCTACCCGATTATTATCCTAGATAAAGGTTTGAAATGGGTTGTATGCAACAAATGCATAACATCCCCCCTATGAATTCATATTAGAGCCTTATTCTTGATGAGGGTCTGGTATGAATTTTATGAAGGAGCCCAGGCAAAAAAAAATTCCTGTGTTCCCCCTGATGGGTCAAATATGGTTGAATGTGGAAACCACATACAAAAACAGAAAAAGCATGATATCCCTCAAAAACATCAAAATCTGACCTTTATTTGAGCACAAAGCCTGGTCAGGATTTTTTTTTTCTTTTGGGAAGAGGGGTGGGTTAGCATATGGCTCCCCTCCATTGAACCTTACCAGGCCACATGCCATCAACATGCAGAAGGTACCTTGCCAATGGATAGATGAGGACTAGGGCCTCTTCCCCACAACCCTGGCTTGGTAATTATGGGGGCCTCCAGAGAAAGACTTATCAGAATCTGGAAGCACCCTAAAAGAATAGCAAGTTGCCAGATACTGGTTTCCACCCAATGAATGAGTGAGGGATACATAGTAGCTCTGGGATACATAGTACCTCCAGTTACCTGTTGAGGGCATGTTGCAGTACCTGGTATTGTTCAAGAGGTGGAGGTTGCATGCTTGCTGCTCTTCTCCTTTCCTGGGCAGCCAGACTGCATGTTTGGATAAGGGTCTGGTGTGGATTGGGGGGGCATGTTTTTTTTACTTGTTTTCTGTATGTGCCCCCCCCTAAATGATTCCCCAGACCCTCATCAAGGATTAGGGTCTAGTATTAATTTTGGGAAATGTATGCTTTTGTATTTTTAAAAGTCTGGCATGGATTTTAAGGGAGACCCCATCCAAAAAGAGACAAGACCCCCCTCACCACCACCACCACCAAACTCCAAACAAACCGGTGAAGGTTTTTAGGAGTTTTTAAAATCAACTTTTATTGAAAAAATTTTGAAAACAGAACATTTCCAGCTGATCAAATTGTGCGTGCAATGCTTACAAAATACTATGGGTAGATACAAAAGTCAAATAGGCATCACAAGAATATAGTGTTGTAATACAAGGGATACATGGGATATACTGTATCATAGACATTTTCATCTATAAAACCTTTTACCATAGGCTCACATAGCGCTAATTCCAAAACCAGGGAAAGATCGACAAATTTCCTCTCTTACCAGCCCATATCATTGCTGAATTATGATCTCAAGATACTTACAGAGGTTTCTTGCTGTCTGGTTGATCAAGGTATTACTATCCCTCATCAATATAGATCAAAACAGGTTTATGCCAGGAAAATCAACTAACAGAAACCTACGCAGAGTTCTTGTCCATCTTCAGATTTCTTTTGGGGCCAACAAAACTGGGGTCCTGGTGGCCTTAGATATAGAAAAAGCCTTTAATACAGTAAACTGGACATATATGGCCAAAGTCCTGAACATATTTGGCTTTGGTCCTACTTTCTGTAAATGGATTGACATCCTTTATCATTCAGGTTTTAGAATAGTTATATACTGCGCATTCTAAACCATATAATATGCAGCAAACACCACAATCTCAAATAAAATTGTGAATAATAATAAAACCAGTATAAAGTGTTGCGCTATATCCTCTAAATAAAAGTCCACATAGTGACGGTAATTTCAAACCATTAAAATTCCAACAAATCATTTAAAAGTTCATTGGTATAAAGCTCATGGAAATATCCAGGTGCTTAGAAGATGATCAAAAGGAAAGAATTCAGTGCTTAAACCGTCTTCTACCACATTCACCGTGTATCCACCACCAAAGATATTTAAATACTCTTACCAAAGGTAAGCTATATAATTGCATTTAGGTCTGTTTCAGGCATAGATCTCGTAAATTCAAGGAGTAGATCCACCAGTTTCACATCCACATAGGCAGCCACTGGAGCAGTCAGCCAGAGTAGAGGGCTCAATCCATCAAATCCCTCCTCAAGAATCAGCCAGAACATTCAACCATGGAATACAAAAGGATCCGCACATAGTGTAATACCAAACGGCAATAGCATTTATTAAAAAGAAGAGATCCACTCACATGTTCCAATTAAAAAAATCGCTGTATGGAATTCCAAATGTAAAATGAGCAATGAGAAGGTGTGGGGCTCACAGTCACCCGACACATTTCGTCTTACAAGACTTCAACTGGGGTAAGATTATAGAATCTGAGATTGGGGAGACCAGTCCCACCCTCGCACTTTGGGAGACATAGTTTCTGGAGAGCTATTCTCGGACGTTTACCTTTCCACAGGAAGGTAGTGATAGCCGAATGGAGTTTATGAACATCTTTGTGTTGTAATAAAAATTATAGCGTTTGTAGAGGATAAAGTAGTCTGGCAAATGGAATCATCTTGACAAGATGACATCTCCCAAAGAGCGAGAGAGGGAGGGTCCCCCGGCCTGCTAGCTCCTTTGTAATTTTTGCTATAAGTGGAGGGTAATTTAGGGAGTAAAGGGATAATCGTTCCCTGCCAACGTTGATTCCCAAGCAACTGAGCTGATGTTTGGCAATTAAAAAGGGAAGACGATCTCCAAGACATTGCGAGCTGTGGGTTTAGGGGTAGCACCTCGCTTTTGTCGAAGTTGATTTTCAGGTCGGCACATTCTCTATAAGTTTGGAGGATGTTTGTCAATTGCGCAAAATTGTTGGGTGGGTTAGAGGAAAACAGGAGGATGTCGTCGGCAAATAGTGCTGAGCGACATCTCCTGTTGCTGATGGGAAGGCCACTTATTCCCTTGGGTGAGTTTAGTTGCCTTGACAGAGGTTCTATGGCGAGATTAAACAGTAGTGGGGATAAGGGACAGCCCCGGCGAGTGCCTTTGGCTAGAGGGAAGTCATGAAAGTTGGGGTAACTAGATGAGCTGAGGGGGCTTCATACATCTTGTTTATGAAATTTGAGATGGGACCAGAGAATCCCAATGAGTCCATTACCATGAATAGCCATTTAAAACTAATGTTATTGAAGGCTTTCTCGGCATCTAATGTGATTATGGCAATGTCTTTTTTGGGGTGTTGTTTGGCCTGTTCTAAGGTGAGTAGAACTTTTCTTATGTTTAGCAGGGCAGATCTGCCTTGCACAAAGCCTGATTGAGCTGGATGGATTATTGTGGGGAGGATTTTAGCCAACCGGGAGGCAATCATTTTTGAAAGGATCTTGGCATCTACACTTATAATAGAGATGGGTCTGTAGGATCCGGGGGATAGTGGGTCTTTGTTTTTTTTGGCTAGAAGCTTTATATGGGCTGAGGAACCTGATGGTAGATAGGGGCCCCCTACCCAAACTGTATTGTACACATGAGAGAGCGTGTCTGGGATGTAATCCGAGGTTAGTTTGTAGAAATCAGAGGAGAGTCCGTCCGGGCCCGGGGATTTACCATTAGTCATCGATTTAATAGTGGCTTGGACTTCTGTGAGAGATATGGGGGCATTGAAAGTCTCCAGCTGAGCGCTCGAGATGTTAGGGATTTTAATAGAGTCTAACAGTTCTGTGGCTTTGTTTATGTCGATAGGGTCCTTGGCGTATAAAGCCATATAGTAATCCATGAGTAGAGAACCCACCCTTGAGGGGTCAGTAGTGATATTACCTGAGGGGTCTCACAGTGCCGAAATGTGAGTTGGGGTAGGTTTTCCTGAGGACATCCGAGCCAGCAGCTTCCCGGCTTTGTTGTCATATTTGTGAAAGAATAAGGAGGTATGGAAATGATTAATGGATTCTTGTTGGGAGGACCAAGGGTCGAAAGCGTTTTTGGCCTGCTGCCAGGCTCGGATGTTCTGTGGAGTCCGCGGTGCATTTAATGACCTGTGAGCTTCCCTCAGTGTCTTACTAGCCTGATAGTAGCTGCTATAAGCTTTCTTTTTGAATCGTGCTGCATAAGAGATAATGTGCCCTCTGAGGAAGGCCTTTCTAGCTTCCCAAAATAGGTTGGGTGTGGAGAGGTGTTCCTTATTTGATGCTAAGTAGTCAGTCCAAGCATGTTTGAGGGCGGTTTTCAATTCCTCATTGTTACAGAGGTAGGATGGAAATCACCATGTTGAAGCAATTGGTCTACGTGTAAAGTTGGAGATCTCGATTGTGACGGGAGAGTGGTCTGAAATTGCCACATTCTCGATGGATGCAGAAGATATCATCGGGAGAAGAGCTGGGGAAGCAAAGAGATAGTCTATCTGGGAGAAAGACTTATGGGGGGATGAATAGAAAGTGTATTCTTTGTCAATGGGATGTTTCATGTGCCAAACATCTGTCATTTGGAGTGACTCAACCGTGCATGCGAGCAAAGAGTGCTGATCAGGATTGGTCGATGAGGAGATAGGTGCAGTAGAGCGGTCGTCTGTGGGGTGCATAGTTGAGTTGAAGTCACCTCCTATGAGGTGTAAAGGTTCTGAAATTTGTAGGGCCCAAGTAGTCATGTTCTGAAAGTAAGTTTGAGTGGGAGAGTTGATCGCATAGACGTTGGAAATAGCAATGTCCCGGGCAGCTAAGGTGATGTGGAGAGTAACTCTGTGCCCTACAGTGTCTGTGTCAATTTTGTCCTCCCCACTGAAGGAGAACCAACCACTTCACCCACAACTTGTGGAGCCTATGGAGATTGTCTGACTCAAGGTGGGTCTCTTGTAAAAGAGCTACATCAGCCTTCAACCTTTTCAGGTGTCTGAGTACCTGCATGACGTTCTACGTGATGACTTTCAAGTTATTCCCAAGCACTGGGGGGTCCATGGCAGTGTGAGACATTGAAAAGTCAGAGGACAGGGCCAGCAGTTTACCCGCAAGGAATGGAATCCTCCAGAGCTGGGGAATATAAAGTGAGAAACAAGTACAGTCTTACATATGAAAAACAGCATAAGATGACAACTAGGACACCGGAAGAATAGGCCATAAAACATATCTATTATGGACTTCACTTTTTTCCCGCATAGGGTTGTTTTCTGCAATGCAGCTGTTTGACCCTGCCGAGGAAAGTCATGTCCAATCCTGGAGGGAAAGGGATTCTGTATGGAACCCAGTATAACCATATGAAGTTAAGCATTGATAATTGCTCTTTCCAATTGCAGCAGTACAGAAGTGCAGTAGGACAAAAGTGCATAGTTTTGAACAAACAGTAGTTGGATACAGTAAGTTTAAATTATTTCTAGTTTCCTTAAAGTATTTCAAATTGCTTTTCTTAAATTGTTTGCTTGTTAACATTGGTATTTTGGCTGTGTTGTTATTCGTTTGTTAAATTCTTTTCGTTAAACTTTATGAAATTCCTTTGATCTTTATTAAATT